>ML104460.1:24078-38726 GCA_003697995.1 Taxidea taxus jeffersonii | reverse complement strand
TTGGTGTGCATAAATCCCTTCCTGTACTGCTAATGGTTGATTTCTTTCTGAGAGTGCTGGTTTCTAAAAGGATGTTCCAGAGGGGAATTTGGGGGTTAAATGGTTGTAACTCAGAGCTAGCCTTAACATTTTTGGCTCACTTGCTGCTTACCCTTATATAATGGTTTAAAAAATAGTTCTTCATACATCATATTTTTTTTTAACTTTATTTAAGCTTTATTTAAACATATAATGTAACCCCACCACTCTCTCCCAACCCCTCTTCCCCCCACCCCCCTCAGTTTGTTTTATGACATTAAGAGTCTCTTTTGGTTTGTCTCCCTCCCGATCCCATCTTCTTTCATTTTTACTTTTCCTACCACCTTAACTCCCACCCCCGTTGCATCTCCACTTCCTCATATCAGGGAGATCATGTGATAGTCATATTTTTTAATGAGTAGGCGGCCATGCCAGTTTAAAGAAAAACCTGTATATGCTGTGCTGCCTGTAGCGTAATTATTATTCTCTCTACCAGTTGATTCCATCAATAATGTTCATTAATAGAAATTGTATGTTATTATTTTTTTTTACTTTTACTAAGAATTGCTAGTTTTCTTGCTTTATGGATATTTGGAATATAATTATAACGATTGCTTTATTCCTCTTCCTTGAGAGAGCTGTTTTTCTCTCCCTTGATTGTCCTATTTCTATGGTATTTTATAGTGCTAAGCTGTCTCTTATGCTATCTTATTACCAACCCTTAAGCTCATTAATAATTCATGCTCCAGCTGTGTGAATCGGCAGCTTTAATTAGCTATTACTATTTTCCAGAAAAGACAGTTTCATTTATGAGTGTTATTTCATGGAACAAATACTTAAGAAATGCATGCATTTGAAAATGAAATAATTTATTTGGACCGTGTTTCAAGCTCCATATTTATTCTTTACTGTATTTCCATTTTATTTTAGGTTTGAAAGCTTATTTATAAAATATTGGATTTGTAGATGAGCATATTATCTGCTTTCAGTGTTTACAATATTTTGGGAATGCTTTTGCATCACCTTTCACCAGTATCCCATTCCCATTGCCATGTCTTCCCTCAAGTGGTTAGTTTTATATTCTTTTATGGACTGTAAATTTATGGGCCATACAAAGAGGTGCTTATGGTCTTGTCTAGTATTTCATAAGCTTTTGTACTAGTCTAAAGTCAATTAAATATTTCTTAAGGACATGAAATGATTACTTTCAGCCATCAGGTTTTGAGTTAGTTGACTCCAAGGGGATTGGATCCTCAATCAGGTGGAAGCTGGCCCCAACACCAGGAGAGCCCAGGTGTTTCTACAGAAGCACAGTTAGGGCTGCTTTGAGAAGCCTCTGCATATGTTGATCTTCTGATCAGAGGACATGGCTGTCCAATTATCCTAAAAGCTGTCATAAAAGCAAGTTTTAAAATTAAATTACTTTGAGTTCAATTTAAATGCTTCAGAATTCACAGGAAATGGGAAGAGCAAGGATGTTGCGAAATCCTTACCATAGTTTGCTCAATCTTTGGGCTTAGAGACATTGGACCTGACCAATGTAACTCTGAGCTACTTTTTAAAAAAATATTTATTTATTTATTTGAAGTGGGGGGTGCAGAGGGAGAGGGAGAGAGAAAATCTCAAGCAGACTCCCTATTGAGTGCAGAGCCTGATGTGGGGCTTGATCTTGTGATCCTGAGGTCATGACTTGAGCTGAAGTCAAGAGTCAGATTCTTAATCAACTGAGCCACCCAGGTGCCCCCTGAGCTAGTCTTTTTAAAGGGATAGTGATATGATTTTATGAAGCAATAGTTCTGCAAGTAAGTGTGATACAAAAGAAAATCCTTAGAACTGGAGAATTTAGAAACCTGTTTGAGTTTAATTTAGTTGGGTGAATTAACTATTTCATCTGAAAAAGTGTCTCTAGGAAAACTTGAGAAAACCCAAGAACACATTCAGTGGATATATTTTTATTTACTTTCACAATGAGAGTATATAAATCAACTGGGAAAATGTTCCAACTAAGACAAATTCTTAGACATTTGGAGGTTTTCATATATTTATTTTCTTGTGTGCTGTTATGTTCAGGCTGAAGACATCTAGTAAAGATTGTCTGCTATAAATAGCCTTAAGCCTTCTAAGATCAAAGTTTGGTTTTTGGTCACTGGCTAATTGCCATTTGAATTATAATTTCACAAATTATAAACAGAGGATTAAGTCTCAGACTATAAAACCCGTTTCTTTCCTCCTGAAAAAATTAATTTATTTCTGTGAAAAAGGTGTCATTACCTTTCACACTGATTTTAGCTTCTTGGGATAAATGAAACTGGAAGGAGGTCTGTTTCCTCATTATGCTATAATACCCCCTGTTCAAAAACCGTGGCCATATTACATTTTACATTCCTTTTGCTGCTTTGCCTTGTTAAGGTTTCTGTGAAATGATTTCAAGAGCTGATTGCATTTGAGAGCATGGTTTAAATGGAAATATGGGTCCTTAAGGGAATTTGTGTTATCTTGGAGGTACTTTAGAAGAGGGAAGAGGAAACAAAGATCCATGGGAGGAGGAAGTACACATTTAGGTGCTAGAGGAAAGCCATATTAAGGGATAGAGGTGTATTTTGTGGGGATGCTACATGATAACTGTTAACCTATAGCTTTGCATTTTCACCTACTATTTTAATCAGAATTATTTTGGTTGCAAGTGACCGGCAACCAGCCCAGAGTGGCTTGGGTTGTTTATAGGAGGTGTTTTACTGGTACATCTGAGTGAGATGGGAATAAATCTTCAAGTGTGCTTTGATTCATGGCACAAGCTACATAACCAAAACCTGAGCTTCTCATATCCATTTCTTGGATCTGCTTTTTGGCGTTGGCTTTATTTTGCGAACACACATGGAAACGAGGTGCCCGTCAGCAACTCAGAAATTTCAATCTATGGTGAAAAAGCAAGGATCTTTGACTTGGGGTTCCCAGGAAATGTCTAGCATGTCACCAAGACTAGACTTGATTAGGTTACCTGCCTAGCTTACACCAATCTCTATGGCCAGGGAAGGTCTTGACTCTGACCGAAGTCCTGGAACTTCGTGTGTGGGAGCCACAGAAGGCTCACCCAGGTCACAATATTTGAAAGCGGAGGAGCAGATCCCCAAACAAAAACAGAGGCAGTTGCCAGAAGTGGGCAAGGAGCTTTAGGAGACCAAGGGCAAATGTCTACTATACATGTCTTACGGATCCCTCCTTAGCCTGGACTTAATAAATAAGCATTACCTGATGTTTCCATTCCTGGGACTACTCCAAAAAACTCTAAAACCTGGATTCCAGCTGAAGTAGAATCATTTAGGAGGAGGAATATTTATTATTTTACATTCAGCTGCTCAACAGAGCAAGAATTAATACTAGTCCCACCTTTAAATATTAATCCTTTATGAGTATTTCCTGATACCCAAGTATTTGATGCTAAACAGACAGACAGAATTTGAAGATGCCTTGAAGTTTATCTGAAATGGTTGTGCAACCTTGTATAATCTGATAAAAGCTGTTAACTGTCCCTCCAGATGAAAGTACCTGGGTGTGTATATACACAGTATGAAATATAATTTGAGGGTTTATATTATATATATATATATATAATATATATATATTATATATATATAGAATACCTTCTATACTCCTATAGAAGTTATATATACCTTCTTCTATATATATCACTTCTATACTCCTATAGAAGTGATACTCCTATAGAAGTTATCCAGTTTAGATTTGAAGTCTCTGCAGCATGGCTGAACTTTGGCCCTGGGAACCCTGGACAAGATGGCTGCCCCAGTCTGCTAGTCACCCCAGAAGCTTCCTCAAGGCTTCCCTTCTCATCCTTCACATTAAAGCTTGGCTTTTGCTTTTCATCCTTTGTTTTTGAATACAGATTCTCTCCCCCATGTCCGTTTCTTTTGTATGTGTTTGTTTTCCTTTTTTCTTTGGACAATTTAATGAACTTTCTGGTGACGATTCCTCTTAAGGGGTTACCTCAGAAAGTATTTCCTCTGGAGGAGGGACACTAGATGTTTTCCCCCCATCCAGTTTTTCTTGAGGTTCTTCACTCACTTGGACATACCCTGGCCTGGAACACATGGTCAGTAGAGGGTGCTAATGCCATCTTTAGGCTCCTCTGTTAGTTCCTGCTTCTGTGGAACCCAACTGTGTCCTGGGGAAGCTTCTGCCCTTTTGTTTTAATCCTACCTTTTAAGGACAGATGGCGCAAACACCAGACTACAGATCAGTGTGGAATGGGGACACATTTACTTAGGCTATGTGAACCTGGCAGTCTCACCTCAGAACTGAGCAGTGGCCCCACTCAAGTCATACCTGAGAGTTACCCCATCGAGTATGAAAATACTCTATCCTGTGGTACAGGAGAAATAGGACTCTTTCTAGCTGCTGCACCTGCACCCTGTTTTTGGTCTATTCAAGCCAATGATTCTGGATGGAAGGTCAGTTGGAAGCTGGTCTTAATTCCTAGTAATTTGCCTGCAACTTGCATTGGTGGGTGTAGGAAAGTGGTGCTCTCATCCGATGGTATCTCATCCAGTATTACGTGGCTGCCTGACATGAAGAGGTTTCATTTTCATTTGAACGGGTGGATCAAATAGACTTTTCGGTGTGTGTTCTCTTTTGAGCCCTCATTTGTTCTGCACTCAGTAGATAAGTGAAAGGCCATGGTGCTGTCAGCATTATCTCAGCCTCTTGCTCTTTGTTTCCCAGAAAGATTGTCTTTGTGCCAGTGGCTTGAGCTTTTTTGAGCATCTAAAATGTGGCATTGCTTCACCACTCTGGCAGGGAAGCCACAGGCGGTAGCTTTACGAGTGGTCCTCGGAACTGGGCAGGAGATAGTGCTCGGGGCAGCTGAAGCCAGAGTGTGACTTGGACACTCTTTTCAGTATGTGCCCAACACAGGATGGCAGCATTTGGGCTGTAACTAACCTGCTGCAGGAATCCTCTGAGCACAGGAGCAGGACTGACATGACGCGGATGTGGCAGCCCAGAGGCTTGTTATGCCTGGTGCATGAGTCAGTGTTCCTAAAATTGGCATCGGGTGCCAACATAACAGAGGAAGGGGTGTAAGCTGGAAAGCAACTCAGGGGGAGTTACAAGTGAAGCTAGATGAGATCGGCTTATAGCATACTCCCCAGGAAATAGGGGAAAGGGAAAGGTAATGCTGCAGGGAGAAATTCAAAGTTGGGAGTGAAACACTGTGTAACCATCTGGGTGATGCACAAACACAGAAAATAATAATGCTGAACAGCTGAATGGGAAAAAGCAGCCCAATGCTCACAGGACCACAGACTTTGTATTAACCTTGCTTGGACAGATGGGGAACACTTACACCAATGTGGTTGGAGTTTTAGGTCAATGCGAGGTATTAATGTTTTCTCAGATCTTGCCCATTTTCTGATTTTGCCTCAAAGAAAAGTAGGACAAATGCCAGAAGAAATCCCATTAGGGAGATACTGGCTTACAAAAAGTGGTCTTAAAAGTGGCCAAGCAGGTCAATTCCCAGGGAGCATGGGGCAGATTTGTTGGCAGCCCCTCTCAAAACCAGTTCCTCTTGCTCTTAACAGCCAGGCTGGCTAAGCCCCTCTCCTTTTCTTCCCCTTCCCCTGCCAGTTCCCAAGCCAGTCCTCAGCCCTAGGAGGCAAAATAGAAGTCTTTAGTTCATTCCTTCTGTCCTGCCTCTTTTCCTTCTGTTATTCTTTGCTTCTGTCACCTGCAAATATTTACAAAGTATCTACTCAGAGTCAGGAATTGTGTTTGGTATTAGGGATTCAGAGAAAGAATACAGATGCAGTCCCTGCCATCATAGACCTTACAACTGAGTCAGGGAGAGACTCAAATAACCATATAAACCTTGGTAAGTGCCAGGAAGGGAAGGTACAAGATGCTATGTGAGTGTCTAACAAGAAAGCATGTCATTGGGTACCTGGGTGGCTCAGTTGGTTAAGCATTTGCTTTCTGCTCTGGTCATGGTCCCAGGACCCTGGGACTGAGTCCTATGTCTGGCTCCCTGCTCAAAAGGGGGTCTGCTTCTCCTTCTCCCTCTGCCTCTCCCCTCAGCTTGTTCTCTCTCTCTCAAATAAATAAATATTAAATAAAATCATAAAAAAGAGGGGGAAGTCTTACTTTGGGGGTATTTAAACTGAGGTTTGAAGGACAGATAGGTGTTCCTTTTTTTAAATTTTTTATTTATTTGACAGAGATCACAAGTAGGCAAAGAGAGAGAGAGAGAGGAGAAGCAGGCTCCCCACTGAGCAGAGAGCCCCATGTGGGGCTCGATCCTAGGACCCTGGGATCATGACCTGAGCCAAAGGCAGAGGCTTTAACCCACTGAGCCACCCAGGCACCCCCAGATAGGTGTTTCTAATTAGTTGGGAGTGGGGATGTTTTGGATGATTCACTGTGCTTGTAAAGGTCTTATGAAAGGAGGAAGCTTGGAATATTTGAAGAACTATAAGTAGCTGGAACACACAGAGAGTAGGAAAATAATGTAATATGAGTCTGGAGAAACAGCCCATGCATGGCTATGCTAAGATCTGATTCACTATCTTATTTAGTAACAATGGGAAGCCATTGGTGTGTTTTATTTTTATTTTAAAAATTTATTTGAGAGACAGTGCAGGAGTGGGGGTGGAGGGCAAGGACAGGAGAAGCAGACTCCCCACTGAGCAGGGAGCCTGCTGGGGCTCGATTCCAGGACCCTAAGATGGTGACCTGAGCTGAAGGCAGACGCCACCCAGGCACCCCAGCCTTTGGTGTGTCCTAAGAACTGGGGAAGGAAGGATAGTGGAGTGGGGATGTGATCATGTATACATTTCTATAAGAATATTCTGGTTACAATATACAGAGTGGAAGGGGCTGTGGGGCTGTGGTTGATACGGAGAGGGAGTGGGAAGCTGTGTTTTCCAGGGTAGGAGATGGTAGCCTGGATTAGAGTGGCAGCTGCAGACATAGAGAGAAGTGATAGTTCTGACAGATACTTAGAAAGGAGGGTTGGCAGTCTTTGGCAATGGACTGGGTCTGTGGTACATGGATGTGTGTGTCTCGGGGAGATGGAAAGGTCCAAAATGACTTCCACGTCCTGGGCTGGCAGAACTCGCTGAGCGTGGGAACCACTCACTGAGAAAGGAAACAGGAGCGGGGACAGATTTTGTCAGAAGTGGGAAGTGGAAAGTCATGAGTTGTTCTTGGACACGTTGAACTTAAGGGACTTCTGCAGTATTTTTCTTCCTTTTTCAAGACGGGATTTGAAGTTAATTTATAGTATGGATGAGAATCTTTGACTCAGCCACAGTGCTTTGATCTTGTGGGGTCCCCACCCTGGATGCTCAGCTTCTGTTCAGGTCTGAGAGATGCTGTTTCAGGGCTTTGGGGGACGGCCACACCTAACTTCAAGACTATTTTATGACATGGACAATTTACATGTATAAACTTTGATTTTTCTCTCCTATCAAGTGGAAGACTCCAGGAGATAATATATGTATTGATTCCTATGGCAGGAGTCTTGCCTTATCTATGAAGTAGTGATTCCATAGGGAGAACAGTTTGGATGTCTAGCTTAGGAAAAGTTTGGGGGGATTTGTATACACCCACTTAGGTCAGGGTTACTACAGAGAAACATGCCTGTGGGCTATTTCTCTATCCCCTTCCCTGATACTCAGGGAGATATGACTCTATGCTGCTCAGGAAAATTCCATGCCAGGATATAGCAGAACCTGTCAGCCTGCCCATCCAGAACTTTCTCCAGGACAGACAGGAGTGTAGTCCCGAAGGAACTGTTAGGGGCCACTGACTGATTATATTCTATTTCTTAAGTTGGTGGTGCCTTCGTAAGTATTCATTATTATGCCCTCTAACTAACTGAACTATTATACAGATGATTTTGCATGGATCAAATGAGTCAAAGTAAAAAAGGAAAAGGAAAATAAAGAGAAGAAGAAAAAAGAGCCTAGTCCCAATAGGGCCCCTCTTTGTCTAAGTTTTCTTCAGTTTATCTTTCTTTCTCCCAAAGCTGTGTCATACAAATATATACTTTGATTTTGCCATTCACTTTACCTTCATTTTGTTTTGTCAATTCCAACATTCATCTTTTCTAATCTTTTTTTTTAAAGATTTTTAAAATTTATTTGACAGAGCACAAGCAGGGGAAGGAGGAGCAGAGGGAGAGGGAGAAACAGGCTCCCTGCTGAACACAGAGCCTGATGAGCTCCATCCCAGGACCCTGGAATCATGATTTGAGCTGAAGGCAGATACTTAACCAACTGGGCCACCAAGGCACCCCTCATCTTTTCTAATCCTTACCCACAGTACATGGGTAACCTTGTACAACATGTGACAAGTAGAAGCTAATCAACAATCATTAGTTCTTTTCTCAGCAGAAGCTGGGTGTCCTGCATTGACAATGACTTTCTCTGAGGCCCCAATTGCTCAAATCTGAATAAGCAGTTAAGTCACCTTGGGGAACAGAGCTCTTGTTCCCCAGTTGGTCTGACATTCATGTGAGATCCTTTACAAATGGTAGAAGATCTTGAGCCTTAGTGAGATTCTGCTTGGAAGTCTGCCTGAAGTCTTTAAGGAACCGATAATAATGAATGCTGAACTCACCTCTGTTCACTCAGTAAATGCTCCTGATTTCAAATATAGTTCTGCTTTTTACACATCTTACTAGTATGGGGAATAGGACATGGCTGCAGCTTTCTTATTCTTATCAATGGAAAGGCACTAAATTATAAATTTTTATGTAAATCCTGCTAATTGGACACTGTGTGCAGAGCATTTGCATGTTTTCTCTGGTATTAGGCCATGGGAGTTTGTTCTTGCTTTTTAATTTTGGAGAATAGGGCTTCAGCTGGGAAATATAAAATACACAATTCAAATATGTTTAGCAAATCATTTACTAAATATTCGTTTCTTTTTTTAGTATATGTGCTGCCGAAGCTAGCACTATTCATTTCTTTTTAAAAAAATTTTTTTGAAATTTTTTAAAATTTAAGCTTTATTTAAACATATAATGTAACCCTACCACCCTCTCCCAACCCCTCTCCCCCCAACCCCCCTCAGTTTGTTTTATGACATTAAGAGTCTCTTTTGGTTTGTCTCCCTCCCGATCCCATCTTGTTTCATTTTTACTTTTCCTACCACCTTAACTCCCACCCCCGTTGCATCTCATTTTTTTATTAACATATAATATATTATTAGTCCCAGGGGTACAGGTCTGTGAATTGCCAGGTTTACACACTTCACAGCACATACCTTCCCTAATGTCCATAATCCAACCACCCCCCCCCCATCCGCCCCCCACCCTCCCGGCAACCCTCAGTTTGTTTTGTGAGATTAAGAGTCTCTTATGGTTTGTCTCCCTCCTGATCCCATCTTGTTTTATTTATTTAAAGATTCGTTTCTTGACCCTACCTACCCTTGCCCTTTTCCATTAATGTGAGAAAATATGTTATTCCATAGGAAATTTTAATGTAATTCTTGTCATTTATTCTCAAAGCAAATAGAAAATCTGCTTGTAGCTTGGTGCTTCTCACTAGAATTATTTTTTCAACCAGAAAGATATTCTGAAATCAGAGTTTGGCCTTTTGGATACAGTGTGATGCGCCGGGAGAAGACCCCGCTTGGTGTTTTCCCAAATCCTTCCCCGATGGCTGAGCCTCACTCAGCACCCATCTGCCAACATATTTCAGAGCGAGGGCTTTACAAAACCGTGGCTGCAGAAGTTTTCTTTTTATACCAATCTAAATACCAGGTTCTACTAGATGCAAATGGGATGCACATGATTGGAGTGATATCATTTTATTAAAACTCTTCTCATGGCCTAGCTCTAAAGGCCTTCTGTTTCTATTATAGCTAGGTTATTGATGCTAAATAGTTCAGCAAATTGGGTTGTTGAAGCGCATCTGCCATGCATTATTCATTAAGTGTCTCTTTCACAAATCAGAGCTGTCTGTTGCCTCATCCTGGAGTCCCAGCAGCTCCACTTCTCAGGGAGTGAGCTTCCTTTGTGAGCCAAGAAATGGAGGCCCAGGCACATCCGTCAGGCCAACACTTGGTTCCACTGTTGTCCTCGAAATGCAGTGCATAATGGGGAAAAGGTTTAATTAATGTTCTACAGTAATGTGTCTGTTTATAAAGAAATAATGTACTATAAAATTAAGCAACGTATAGTGAATGTACCTCCTAATGGCAAGGCTGGCATTTTAAGTGATCAGTAAATCACTTAAATATTAAGACTTTCTTGAACAAGGGTAATAAAAGGAGACATTTGGAAATGGTAGATACCGGTACATACAATTATCCACTAAATAAAACATTTTTATTGTGATCGCAGTGTTAATCACATTGTAGAACAGCCTGATCAGGAAACATGAGAAATGGTGTCTGAATTTTTTCATTTCTGATGTGATTCACTTCCACGTTAGGCTGTCAGTCCCAAATATTTAAACCAGCACATGACTTTCCACAGAAGACAGCCAGCCACGCTTTGGTCTCCTGGGGCTGAGAGATCATTTTGCTGACATTGCTGCTGCCCATGGTTAAACCCTTCTTTCTTTGGACCTAGCTGTCTACTCTTGGGACAGTTTTTCAGCTCCCTCCCTCTGGGCTTGTCTTTCCAGCTCTTGGGAACAGAACTATATTCTCAAATGCTTTGTACTCCCCTCATGGGGAAGGTGGGTTCTCCCACTTCTGGCTTCAGCAGGCGTGATCAGTCCTACTGGTCTTGTCAGCCTAGTTATTTGGAAGATGATGTCCCATTGCTTATAAGGAAGAAGCCCGAGGGCTGACCTATACAGCTCACTGTTGCTCAGCTGTCCCTTAGAGCTTTTCATACTCACTCTTGACTGGACTCCTTTGATCCTAGAGGTCACATCGGGAGAAACTGAATGAGCTATGGGGTTTCCCTCCAAGGGTTCAGTTTTTTTCACTTAACTCCTCCTTTCTGGCATAATATGATTTGGTCATCAAAATCTTCTGCTTTAAAGACCTTTAAGCAACATGCTCCCAAAGCATCTGTGTGTGTGTGTGTGTGTGTGTGTGTGTGCATGTGTTTCTCATTCTCACTAATTAAAAATTAAGAAAAGGAAGTTAACAAAAGGTTACTTTAAACAGTTATAATTAGAAATAAACAAGGACTTGGAGTTTCTGCTCTTTGCTTATTATATATGATTAAGAATATTCTGCAAAATGGATATAGTTTGTAAAGTGTGAAGCCAATAATAATGCATTCAAAATGCTTTAGAAAGCATTCATTTGTACTTAATCTTATGCTAGGCAAATGTATGTGAGATAGACTGTCTGGAGAGGGCTTTGTAAAACAAAATTGTCAATTCCAAGATGTTGTGCTTAATGGGTTGTGGTGTCTGAATCCCAGATCTCTACTGATGAAAATTTGGCAGGTTGGGAAGTGAGATGAGGGTTTAATGAACAAAATCTAATCGAAGAGTTGGAAATGCTGTTCCTCTTAAATACAGAGAAATTAACTGGCTGGAAAAGGCACAAACAGTTTCCGCAGTGGCACAGAGTGATTTCTGGAATGGGGCTGACTGAGGCTGGCTGGTTGGGCTGTGTGTCCATCAGTCAGTGGCTGCCCGCGGCTGGACCTGGCCCGCGGGAATTACGCATGTCTGGTTGTTCCTGCGGCAGGTCCCTTGCTTTGGTTTCTATTGGTGCATGTATTGGTGTTCCGGGACCCACTGCAAGGTGGGGTTTTTGATTGGTTTAAAGGCCAGTGGATATTTGTTTCTTTCATCTGGTAGAACAGCATGTAGTTGGGACCTTTCTTACTGTAACCTTGAGTCATGAGGACACAACCACTGTGGGAAGATGTAGAGTTAGAGATTTCAATCAGTGGGAAACGGTTTCTCTGACAACCAGTTAATTTTCTGCTCTAAATTCCGATCAAATTTCTCTTCTAGTATAAGTTAACAAAATCTCTAAGAACTGTCTCTAGTTGGGATTTAGTTATGTGCCAAGCCAGTTGCTAAGGGCAACCAGGGAAGAGGCAGTTAATTAACCTCTGTCATTGCAGACAGATTAAACCACTGAGTCCTGGCTGGAAAGCAGGTGGGCAGGTGGATGGGGCCCTTGGGAGTGGCAGAGAACAGCCTGGCCTCAACCTCGACCTTGTGCTCACTCTGCACCTCCTTTCCCTGGCGGGAAGCTAGTACCCAGTCCAGGAACCCATAATGGAAGAGGATGAAGAGTCAAGGTGCTCAGGATGAACTGAGGATGAACTCCGGCCACTTATGGAGCCAAGATCCTTCAAAGGGAATAAAACAAAGCCAGGAGACGGAAATAAGCTATCATTTGGTACCTAGAGGTGGCCGCAGGTCCATATAAACAGTGTGTGTGTGTATATTGGGGAGTGACGGATGGATGGCTAAGAGTTAGTTAATTCCAGCGCTGGTAGTGGAGAGCACACAGCACTGCGGGGTCCAGGTGAGTGGTAGGTAGTGGGGGGCCCTCTGCCTGCAGTGCTAATTGCCATCAGAACAGTATCACAGGATGGCAGGTGAATTTGCTCTTGACAGAAACAAAGTAGAAACACTGGGGGCTTTGAAGTCTTAACTTAAACCAAGGAAAAAGTGAGACCAGAGCATAATGGCTTGCTTCCAAGTTAAAATTTAGAGTTAATTAATATGAATTATAAATAAGATGATGACCAGCAGTCCTGGGAGCTGTTGGAAATGGACTGTATCTTAGACTTCATGGATTTACTTTTTAAAATGTTTCTGCAGAGAAAAGTTATTTTTATATTTGAAGTTTGCTTTAATTTTGCTAAGGATTTCTTGTTTTAAAACAACTAGAAATTCTTGATATTACAATGTATTTTGTGGTTGTTACTGTTAAAATAAAACTGTTGCATTGCTTTTGCTCCCTTTGAGCTATGAGACTCAGGGTCAGCTATGTTTAGAGCAAAATGGGGGGCAGGCATTTTTATTTCCCATGGAATCTGGTCTTGTTTCCTCTACTGACTGGAGAATAATTATAAAATGGCTGGAGGATTAGGAAAGGGGTAAGAGATGGAAGTGGAGAGAGAGAGAGAGAGAGAGTGTGTGTGTGTGTGTGTGTGTGTGTATCAACTAGAAAGCAGGGAATGTGTGTAGTCTGGTCTACTGCCCCATCTTCAGTGCTTGGCTTATAGCAGATCGACAAATAATTCTTTACATCCACTTACAAGGCCCTGCATGATCTGTCCACCCCTCAGCGTGCTACCTCTTTGTCCTCATTTACCCTAATTTTCCTGCCACTCATTTGGCATTAGTCACATTTTCCTTCATATTCCTTATAAGCCCCAAGCCTACTCTTATCACAGGCCCTTTGCACCTTCCATTATTTTAGACTGGAATCTTCCTCCTGGATTTAGAAATGGCTCTTTTTTCACTTTTAGGTTTCTGTTCAAATTTCTCCTTAATCAGGGAAGCTTCCCAGACCTTCTATTTAAAATACTGGCCCCATTCCCATAGCCTTCCCTGTTCCTCATCTCAGTTTTATTTTTCTCCTTTGCATTTATTAACTCTGGCATAAACATACATATGTCTGGTTTGTTGATTGGTTTGTATTTTCTCACCAGGATGTAGACATAACAGGTGAAGGTTTTGTCTATTTTTTCACTGCTGCTTTTTGGGGCCTACAACAATGCCCGACACAGAATAGTCCCCCCTAAAATTTGGAATGAATGAATTTCACATATTTTTTTGACTATACCTACACATAGTAGTAGTATAGCAATTGTAGCTCATTGTTTTTCTACTTCATTCACATATATAAGTTAAAACAAATGATTTCACTGGGGTTTATTCCACAAACACACTGGACAAGCTGGAATGGTTATTTACATGAATTTTGCAAAGTGGATAATTTGAGAATTAAAAAAAAAAAGGTGATGCAACTTAAGATACAGAAGAAAGTTCAGGGTCAAAATTTAACTTTCCATTTGCTAGTACAGGGTCAGAATCAATTAAAAAAGCATAACTGCCTCTGTACTCCCCTCCACCCACCCCATGACTTTGAATGCAGTAGGGTTCCCAGCAGACTTCCTTTTTACTGCACTGGTTATAACCCTCAGACCTTAGTGTGAAATCAGAGACCTGCTATCTTGACTCTTCAGCAAAACACTGCGTTTTAGATCTCAGTTATGGGAGACTTTCTTTCTTTTTCTTTTTTTTTTTTTTAAGATTTTGTTTATTTATTTGACAGAGAGAGAAATCACAGGTAGGCAGAAAGGCAGGCAAAGAGAAAGGGGAGGCAAGCTCCCTGCTGAGCAAAAAGCCCTATGCGGGCCTTGATCCCAGGACCCTGAGATCATGACTTGAGCTGGAGGCAGAGGCTTAACCCATTGAGCCACCCAGGCACCCTGGGAGACTTCCCAATACTACCTAGGGACACCATAGTCAAATTTTAGATGATAATGCTGTGAGGGCTGAAATTGAAAAAAGAAATCAACCAAGAAGTGATTTTTTTTTTGATATGGAATTTCCTGAAAATATCCAGAATTAGAGGGAATAAGACTGCTAACTACTACTTCCAATTCTTTTATTTTATTTTATTTTTTTTTAATTTTTAATTAAGCTTTTTTATTTAAACATATAATGTAACCC
>ML104460.1:0-23978 GCA_003697995.1 Taxidea taxus jeffersonii | reverse complement strand
CTTTTCCTACCACCTTAACTCCCACCCCCGTTGCATCTCCACTTCCTCATATCAGGGAGATCATGTGATAGTTGTCTTTCTCCGATTGACTTATTTCGCTAAGCATAATACGCTCTAGTTCCATCCATGTCGTTGCAAATGGTAAGATTTCATTTCTTTTGATAGCTGCATAGTATTCCATTGTATATATATACCACTTCTTCTTTATCCATTCATCTGTTGATGGACATCTAGGTTCTTTCCATTACTTGGCTATTGTGGACATTGCTGCTATAAACATTCGGGTACACGTGCCCCTTCGGATCACTACATTTGTATCTTTAGGGTAAATACCCAGTAGTGCAATTGTTGGGTCATAAGGTAGCTCTATTTTCAATTTTTTGAGGAACCTCCATGCTGTTTTCCAGAGTGGTTGCACCAGCTTGCATTCCCACCAACAGTGTAGGAGGGTTCCCCTTTCTCCACATCCTTGCCAGCATCTGTCATTTCCTAACTTTTCCATTTTAGCCATTCTGACTGGTGTGAGTGGTATCTCCTTGTGGTTTTGATTTGTATTTCCCTGATGCCCAGTGATGTGGAGCACTTTTTCATGTGTCTATTGGCCATCTGGATGTCTTCTTTGCAGAAATGTCTGTTCATGTCCTCTGCCCATTTCTTGATTAGATTATTTGTTCTTTGGGTGTTGAGTTTGCTAAGCTCTTTGTAGATTTTGGATACTAGCCCTTTCTCTGATATGTCGTTTGCAAATATCTTTTCCCATTCTGTCAGTTGTCTTTTGGTTTTGTTGACTGTTTCCTTTGCTGTGCAAAAGCTTTTGATCTTGATGAAGTCCCAATAGTTCATTTTTTCCCTTGCTCCCCTTGCCTTTGGCATTGTTCCTAGGAAGAAGTTGCTGCGGCTGAGGTCGAAGAGGTTGCTGCCTGTGTTCTCCTCAAGGATTTTGATAGATTCCTTTCTCACATTGAGGTCCTTCATCCATTTTGAGTCTATTTTCATGTATGGTGTAAGGAAATGGTCCAATTTCATTTTTCTGCATGCGGCTGTCCAATTTTCTCAACACCATTTGTTGAAGAGGCTGTCTTTTTCCCATTGGATATTCTTTCCTGCTTTGTCAAAGATTAGTTGACCATAGAGTTGAGGGTCTATTTCTGGGCTCTCTATTCTGTTCCATTGATCTATGTGTCTTTTTTTGTGCCAGTACCATGCTGTCTTGATGATGACAGCTTTGTAATAGAGCTTGAAGTCTGGAATTGTGATGCCACCAACTTTGGCTTTCTTTTTCAATATTCCTTTGGCTATTCAAGGTCTTTTCTGGTTCCATATAAATTTTAGGATTATTTGTTCCATTTCTTTGAAAAAATTGGATGGGATTTTGATAGGCATTGCATTTAATGTGTAGATAACTTTAGGTAGCATAGACATTTTCACAATATTTATTCTTCCAATCCATGAGCATGGAACATTTTTCCATTTCTTAGTGTCTTCCTCAATTTCTTTCATGAGTACTTTATAGTTTTCTGAGTATAGGTTCTTTGCCTCTTTGGTTAGGTTTATTCCTAGGTATCTTATGGTTTTGGGTGTAATTGTAAATGGGATTGACTCCTTAATTTCTCTTTCTTCTGTCTTGTTGTTGGTGTAAAGAAATGCAACTGATTTCTGTGCATTGATTTTATATCCTGACACTTTACTGAATTCCTCTACAAGCTCTAGCAGTTTTGGAGTGGAGCCTTTTGGGTTTTCCACATATAGTATCATATCATCTGCAAAGAGCGATAGTTTGACTTCTTCTTTGCCGATTTGGATGCCTTTAATTTCTTTTTGTTGTCTGATTGCTGAGGCTAGGACTTCTAGTACTATGTTGAATAGCAGTGGTGATAACGGACATCCCTGCCGTGTTCCTGACCTTAACGGAAAAGCTCTCAGTTTTTCTCCATTGAGAATGATACTTGCAGTGGGTTTTTCATAGATGGCTTTGATAATATTGAGGTATGTGCCTTCTATCCCTACAGTTTGAAGGGTTTTGATTAGGAAGGGATGTTTCACTTTGTCAAATGCTTTTTCAGCATCTATTGAGAGTATCATATGGTTCTTGTTCTTTCTTTTGTTAATGTACTGTATCACATTGATTGATTTGGAGATGTTGAACCAACCCTGCTGCCCTGGAATAAATCCCACTTGGTCGTGGTGAATAATCCTTTTAATGTACTGTTGGATCCTATTGGCTAGTATTTTGGTGAGAATTTTCGCATCTGTGTTCATCAAGGATATTGGTCTGTAATTCTCTTTTTTGATGGGATCCTTGTCTGGTTTGGGGATCAAGGTGATGCTGGCCTCATAAAATGAGTTTGGAAGTTTTCCTTCCATTTCTATTTTTTGGAACAGTTTCAGGAGAGTAGAATTAATTCTTCTTTAAATGTTTGGTAGAATTCCCCTGGGAAGCCATCTGGCCCTGGGCTTTTGTTTGTTTGGAGATTTTGGATGACTGTTTCAATCTCCTTACTGGTTATGGGCCTATTCAGGTTTTCTATTTCTTCCTGGTTCAGTTTTGGCAGTTTATATGTCTCTAGGAAAGCATCCATTTCTTCCAGATTGTCGAATTTGTTGGCATAGAGTTGCTCATAATATGTTCTTATGATTGTTTGTATTTCTTTGGTGTTGGTTGTGATCTCTCCTCTTTCATTAATGATTTTATTTATTTGGGTCCTTTCTCTTTTCTTTTGGATAAGTCTGGCCAGGGGTTTATCAATCTTATTAATTCTTTCAAAGAACCAGCTCCTAGTTTCGTTGATTTATTCTATTGTTTTTTTTTGGTTTCTATTTCATTGATTTCTGCTTTGATCTTTATTATTTCTCTTCTCCTGCTGGGTTTAGGCTTTCTTTGTTGTTCTTTCTCGAGCTCCTTTAGGTGTAGGGTTAGGTTGTGTATTTGAGACCTTTCCTGTTTCTTGAGAAAGGCTTGTATCACTATATGTTTTCCTCTTAGGACTGCCTTTGCTGGGTCCCACAGATTTTGGACCGTTGTGTTTTCATTATCATTTGTTTCCATGGTTTTTCTCAATTCTTCTTTAATTTCCTGGTTGACCCGTTCATTCTTTAGAAGGATGCTGTTGAGTCTCCATGTATTTGTGCTCTTTCCAAATTTCCTCTTGTGATTGAGTTCTAGCTTCAGAGCATTGTGGTCTGAAAATAGGCAGGGAATGATCCCAATCTTTTGATACCTGTTGAGACCTGATTTATGACCCAGGATGTGATCTATTCTGGAGAATGTTCCATGAGCACTAGAGAAGAATGTGTATTCTGTTTCTTTGGGATGGAATGTTCTGAATATATCTGTGATGTCCATCTGCTCCAGTGTGTCATTTAACACCTTTATTTCCTTGTTGATCTTTTGCTTGGATGATCTGTCCATTTCAGTGAGGGGTGTGTTAAAGTCTCCTACTATTATTGTATTATTGTTGATGTGTTTCTTTGATTTTGTTATTAATTGGTTTATATAGTTGGCTGTTCCCATGTTAGGGGCATAGATATTTAAAATTGTTAGATCTTCTTGTTGGACAGACCCTTTGAGTATGATATAGTGTCCTTCCTCATCTCTTATTATAGTCTTTGGCTTAAAATCTAATTGACCTGATATAAGGATTGCCACCCCAGCTTTCTTCTGATGTCCATTAGCATGGTAAATTGTTTTCCACCCCCTCACTTTGAATCTGGAGGTGTCTTCGGGTCTAAAATGGGTTTCTTGTAGGCAGCATATGGATGGGTTTTGTTTTTTTATCCATTCTGAAACCCTGTGTCTTTTGATTGGGGCATTTAGCCCATTTACATTCAGGGTAACTATTGAGAGATATGAATTTAGTGCCATTGTATTGCCTGTAAGGTGATTGTTACTGTATCTTGTCTCTGTTCCTTTCTGATAATACTTTTAGGGTCTCTCTTTGCTTAGACGACCCCTTTCAATATTTCCTGTAGAGCTGGTTTGGTGTTTACAAATTCTTTCAGTTTTTGTTTGTCCTGGAAGCTTTTTATCTCTCCTTCTATTTTCAATGATAACCTAGCTGGATAAAGTATTCTTGGCTGCATGTTTTTCTCGTTTAGTGCTCTGAATATATCATGCCCGTTCTTTCTGGCCTGCCAGATCTCTGTGGATAAGTCTGCTGCCAATCTAATAATTTTACCATTGTATGTTACAGACTTCTTGTCCCGTGCTGCTTTCAGGATTTTCTCTTTGTCACTAAGACTTGTAAATTTTACTATTAGATGGCGGGGTGTGGGCCGATTCCTATTGATTTTGAGGGGTGTTCTCTGCACCTCCTGGATTTTGATGCTTGTTCCCTTTGCTATATTAGGGAAATTCTCTACAATAATCCTCTCCAGTATACCTTCTGCTCCTATTTCTCTTTCTTCTTATGGAATCCCAATTATACTAATGTTGTTTCATCTTATAGTATCACTTATCTCTCGAATTCTCCCCTTGTGGTCCAGTAGTAGTTTGTCTCTCTTTTGCTCAGCTTCTTTATTCTCTGTCAGTTGGTCTTCTATATCACTAATTCTTTTTTCTGCCTCATTTATCCTAGCAGTAAGAGCCTCCATTTTTGATTGCACCTCATTAATAGCTTTTTTAATTTCAACTTGATTAGATTTTAGTTCTTTTATTTCTCCAGAAAGGGCTTTTATTTCTCTGGACAGGGTTTCTCTAATATCTTCCATGCCTTTTTTGAGCCTGGCTAGAACCTTGAGAATCGTCGTCCTGAATTCCAGATCTGACACATTACCAATGTCTGTATTGATTAGGTCCCTAGCCTTCGGTACTGCCTCCTGTTCTTTTTTTTTGTGGTGAGTTTTTCCGCCTTGTCATTTTGTCCAGATAAGAATCCGCTGTTCTCCTTGTTAAGTGAACTTGGTCTTGGCTGGAGTTCTTGTTGATCTTCTGGTTGAGGGGCCTGTTGTAATGATTTTCAAGTGTCTCTGCCCCAGGTGGAATTGCACCGCCCTTCCAAGTGGCTGGGCTAAGTAATCCTCTTAGGTTCGCTTTTGGGAGCTTTTGTTCCCTGAACACTTTCCTTAGAGTTCCAGAGGACGGGAATGAAAATGGCGGCCTCCCAGTCTCTGGCTTGGAGGAGCTGAGAGCTCTGGGCCCCAGTCTTCAGTGCACCTCCAGAGAAAAGTGCTTAATCACTCCTGTCTCCCCAGCCTACAGCTGCGCTTGGAGAAAATCGTGCGTAATCAGTCCCATCTCACTGGTTTCTGGCTGCGCTCCGAGGTCACCCAGCCTGTGACCAAGCATCTCTGTCTCTGGCAGAGTCCCACCTGGAGTCTCTGAACCCCATAGATCCCTGTGCTCTCCCAGGTCGGAGTCTCCCCGGATCTTGTGGGGACCCCACTCACAGAGCACCAGCCCATGTCACAGATTACGGTTCATGGTAACTCTGAGTTGAGAGCTCACTCCTCGGCTCTGTCTCCGCAGCCAGCTTCCCCGCTCTAATACCTGTGAGCTCTGTGACACTCAGACACCCCCGATCCTTCTGTAACCCTGCAGGACCTGAGTCCACGCTGTCCCCGCAAGGTCTTCACCCCAGTTTAGCCTCTGGAGCGATGTCCCTCTGTGGAGCAGACTTTTAAAGGTCCTGATTTTGTGCTCCATTGTTCCGCCGCTGGCCAGGATCCGGCCCCTCCCCCCAGGGTCTATCTTCCCGTCGTGTTGGATTCACTTCTCCGCTGATCTTACCTTTTAGAAAGTGGTCAATTTTCTGTTTCTAGAATTGTTGTTCTTCTTCTCTTTGATCTCCTGTTGGATTCGTAGGTGTTCGGAATGGTTTGATAGGCTATCTAGCTGATCTCCTGTTGCCTGATGTCGTCTCTGCCTGCTACTTCTCTGCCATCTTGACTCCTCCCCCTCTTCCAATTCTTTTAAACAAAATCTCCTTTTTAAAAAATGTGGGCGATTGCTTTTGTTTGCTTAATTTTGAGAGCATTTTTCCCTAATATAATTCTTTTAGGAAGTGCATGGATTAAAAAACTTAGTAACATGTTCTCCCACAAAATAATCTGCCTTCCAGTAAGTAACTCCTGGGAACAGTGATGGATAATAGAATCAACCTTTGAGGGCAGGGTGACAGACTAGCAGGCACCATGTGGATAGACATCAAGATGCTTTAGCTCTAAGCAGTGATTTTGAAGTAAACTTTTCTGCATCTTATCTGATATTCTGCTCTTGGTGGCATAAGCCAGGCAAAAGTAGTGACTGCCCTCCCCCCCCCCCCCAAAAGCTGACAAGGGAACATTTCAGAGAGGGGAAACTAATTTATTCTGACTGCTTGTTAAGCATCAGCCTAAGTAGCCTCATCTTTTTGCCCCAAAAGGTGCAAGATTCTAACCTTTGCTGATGTGGCACCAGCATTAAATAACCAAATGGCAAAGTACTTTCTCTCAGGAAGAATATGCATTGGTACAGCACCATTAAGAGCAGGGAGGACTTAAAAGCAGTGATCTTTCGAAATTGGGGGCCAGATGGTCAGCTATGTTGACCTTCATTTCTCTCCTATTAGCAATAGACATTTCTTTCTTTTTAATTCAAAATGACTTATCAGGAAAGTGACAGAATATTTGAAACTTATATATATGTGACGTAGCCCTCTTGAGCATGTTGCCACTTGATGGATGTTTGGAACCAATAACGTCCAGTTGTATTTCCCTTGGCTTTCTTCACAGAGGGCTTAACGAATACGTTTTTTGATGTGGGGAGCTACAAATTTGGGAAGTTCTCTGTTAGCCATAGGAAAATTCCTAGATCATTCAGTTTTTCTTTTCTTTCTTTCTTTTTTGCTGAAGTTTACTCTAACTAGACTTCCTATGCTGTCACAGGCTGTCACTCAGCCATCTCAGGGGGCTGGTTATGGGTCCTGTGTACTGTTAGGTGTTGGGATGGAGGGCACAGATCTAATGGCAGCCAGTCCTTTCCAAGGACCTTTCAGAAAAGGGTACTTTCATGAGCAGGTGACCGCTGTGGGGAGTTGAGTCTCATGGCTATGGGGAATCTGAGTGACAGTGTAGAAAAGTCTGCTTCAAAGGTATCCTACCTGAGAGGTGAGGAACCTGCTGTGATTGTCCACTGACTGTCCACCTATCATTGGTTGAGTACTGTTCCCGGGGCTATCAAGTCTCCAGGGCTTTCTGCCTGTCCTCTGTGAGGACCAGGCAGGGTGGAACAAGTCTTGGGAGGCATAGGTGCTTCTGGTAGGAAGCTGTTGGCCTGGCCTATGTAAGAGTAGTGAGCACTGAGGCAGAGCCCTCTCATTTGTCATGTGTGTCCCAAGTTATTGACTATTCCCCACCTCTGGAAGTAAGGTCCAAGACAGCATGCAGACTGTTTTGTGTTCCCCACATGGTGCCTGGGCAGAGACATGGAGTTTCACTGGAAAACAGATAGTCTTTTACATTTATTTTACTCTAAAGTATATAACACAGATGTGGCAGAAAAGGAGAGCTAGCACAGGAAACTGGGAAATGACCAAAGACATCGAGGGCTGTCTGGGTGGGAACGGAGGGGTCCTGAAGGCAGGTGAAGGATCAGGATCTGCATGGTGCGCTGGAAAGTTTATCAGGGTGAGGTCTAGATCCAGATTTAGACTTAGTGGCAACGCTCTCCTTTTAAGAGGCCACAGTCAAATCCTTCATTCTATTCCTGGGATTCTCTTCTTTCAGCTCCTTTACCTGCTTCCCAGAGATGTTTAAGATAATAAAAGGAGACAATAGATTTGAAAGCACTTCTAAAAAGAAACACTCTTATGGAGAAAGCTACTATTTAACTATTGAAAATATGTTATGTTCAAGTTAAAATTGTCCATAAGTGCTTGGTCCCTTTAAAAAGTGATTGCTGCCGGCCATAGCCATTTTGATGGACAGTTACTGCCTCCCAGCTGGAGGGAGGGGAATCATCAATTTCCATGGTGTGTCTGATGACCTGTGGCTGGAAGGAGAATCTCAGGGGTGACTGGGTGACTCTCATCTCAGAGAAAGCTGGCAGCCTGGGAACGAGGGGACCTGAGAGGAATGTGCTCAGATGGCAATGGGAATTCATATCTCTGCCAGATCTGTAAATCCATTTTGACAAAATGAATAAGCCAGGCGGGCTGGGAAGTAGGACTGCAGAGCGAAACAGCTTCCTGTTGCCTTTGACTGGGTGGAGAGGAGAGTTCTCACTCCTACTTTTGGCAGGAAAGTTTGAGTCTCTAGTTGATCATTGGAACACTTTGATACTTAGTCCACTGGGCACTTGAAGGGTGGGAGCTGGATGTGATAGGGTGCTGGTCCTAGCCTGCCCCCTCTAGCCCCTCCACACCTCAGGGGCCTCCAGGCAATGCATACCTGCGTTTCCCACCCCCAGCCCCAGCCTGAAAGACCAAACTCTGTCCCTTTTGTAAATAGCTGCCACCAGGCCACCCTTCACCTAGGAGTTTCTACAGCAGGGGAGCATGGCCTGGCTAGGGAAAGTGGACCAGGAGAAGAGAGCTGCACAGGCCCTGGGGCTGAGGTCTTCCCGTTTGGGCAGAAAGTTCCTGGGAATTAGAGTGTTGTCTAGAAGGAGGGAGGCAGGCCTGGGTGAGAAACTCCCTTGACTTCTTGGACTCTTGACCCTATGGGGAGAGACACAATCAGAACAGGGCCAGACAAGGGGAGGATCTCCAATGCATGGGACCCAGGACAGGGGTCGAACTGATCTGATTTGCTATTAGATTAACTTTGTCCTTGGTAGTTAAAATTAAAAATAATGAGCAGGCAGATTAACTGTGAAAGCCCCTAACTGTCCAGTGAGGGATAGGATGGCAAATCCAAGAAGCTGCTTATAGGAAGAGAAAGGTCACTCAAGGCAAACCCTCCTAAGGGTCACCATCTGACACAGGGTAAAATCATAGTCTTTTCAGTGGCTATAAGGCCATGCCTGATCTGCCACCCATCTGTCCCATGACCTCCTTGACTTTACCTACCTCTTCTCCCCTCCTTCCAGCACACTGGGCTTCATCCACACTGCCCTTCTTGCTGCCCTTCAAGGGTGCTGGCCACGTTTGTATCAGCTTTCCCTTCTGTGTGAAATACTCCCTGAGAACTGCCTATGGACTCTGGTCAAAAGTCACCCTCTCCATCACCTAACCCTACCAGCCTATTTAAAATTGAACTAGGCACTCTAATTCTCCCATCCTTTCTGTCTTCCCCTTACCTGTGCATCAGGTAATAATTTGCTTACTGATTTTTTTTTTTCTTTGCCTGTCTCTCCCTTTGGGAATGTAAACTTCAAGAAGGCTGGTTCCAGCCTATAGCAAAATGTTTGGCACATAGTTGGTGCTCAATAAATCCTTGTCAAATGAATGAAGTAACTCAGTTCATGTAAATAGCAAACAGTGATGGCATTCAGGAACGAAGGTCATCAGAGTTTCTTAAAATGTATGGGATTTATAATTTCTTAAAATTCTTGCTGGATGTAGAGGCACATGTTTATTTATTTTTTCTTTTTTTTTTAAAGATTTGATTTATTTGTTAGGGAGGGAGAGCAAGCACAGGCAGACAGAGTGGCAGGCAGAGGCAGAGGGAGAAGCAGGCTCCCTGCCAAGCAAGGAGCCCGATGTGGGACTCGATCCCAGGACACTGGGATCATGACCTGAGCCGAAGGCAGCTGCTTAACCAACTGAGCCACCCAGGTGTCCCTGTTTGAGATATTTAAATGAATGCTTTTCTCTCTCACCATTTTTCTTGTGGCTTCATTGTTCTCACTTGGGCAACAGCATTGTCTCTGAGAATGCATGTCCAGACCAGAACAAAAAGCCCAAGAATTCCAGAGAAGGCTCTTGAAATCAAAACCAAAATCATCTGAGAAGAGAACTTTGAACCATTTCATGAAGATTGGATTGTGCACATTCTGCCTCTTTTCTTTCCATCCCTTTTTATGTGTTCCTTTCCTCTTTTCTTTGCTTTCTGTTCTCATTCCTTTCCTTTTCCTTCAAGCTTGGAGCAAGGCACTGTGTTAGGGCAGTGGGACTCAGAGAGGGATTAAGGGCAGTTCTCGGGAGCTGATCAGTGGATGAGGGAGATTTCTGTGGGAGGAAGGAGCCATTTCAGCAGGACACAGGAAGTACAATCATGGAGGTATGTACAGATATTACAAAAACAAGCTCTGGAAGGGTAACTAGACTGGCCTGATGGGGGAGTGATGGGCAGCCAGGGAGCACTAGGGTACATGGATGGAATTCTATGCATTACAGCTCTGCAAGAATGTATAGTTATCGTTTAGAAATTCTAAAATGATTTTATGTCTGAAAGACGGTCTTTGGCTATTTCAAAAATTTACCATCTTTTCGCCCCAATTTCCTCCTACCCATTCCATATAGATTGTCTGTCTTCCTAAATACACAAATACATTGATATGTACATATCTGTTATACAGTTGGTAAAGATATTATAAACATTATCAGCACCACCAATAATAGTAATTATAGCAACTACCATGCCAGGCATAGTGCCAAGCCCTTGGCATGGGTTATCTCATTTACTCCTGTAACATGTGGAGGCAGAAGACTCTGCCATTATTCTCATTAGTTGAGGAAACCAAAGCATCGTGAATGAAATAGCACATAGAGACATCACTATTTGAATATTTC
Organism: Taxidea taxus jeffersonii; assembly: GCA_003697995.1. Lineage (NCBI taxonomy): Eukaryota > Metazoa > Chordata > Mammalia > Carnivora > Mustelidae > Taxidea > Taxidea taxus. The sequence continues at coordinate 13,329 of ML104460.1, read as the reverse complement.
TGATTTGGATTGTCCAAGGGTCCTTCCCACATTACCAGTATGTGTCATAAATAAACTTATATCCTAAGATGTAGGAGAGACATATGTTCCAAAAAATGCTGCTGGAAAAGTGACAAAATCAACAAGCAGCAAATGTATGCATTCTAGAGAAATGAGAACTTTAAGAAACTCCCAAGACCAAAGAGGATTTAGTGACTACTGCTTGTATCTTAAGTACCATGTAGAACTTTCCTATGACTTCCATTCATGAACAGAAACATCTGTTTTATAATAGCTCTCACTTTCCTTACAGTACTTAATAGAATTGTCAACATTTTATTTGATGGTTGTAGAGAATTTTGATGATCAGAGAGTTAAAGAAATGGAGTGTGCTGGCATGGCGTGGTGGGGATTTCATTGTGGCACTTTATCAATGGGATTTAATCCTGTTATCTAAGTATATCAGGTTTGTGGTTCTTATATCTTATTCCTGTTGAATTGTGGTAATGGGCAGTGGTTTCAAATACGTTCCAATTATTCCCATGGTACTTTGTGCTAGCCAACAAAGCTCAAAGAGGCACATACTCTTTTCAGTTAATGGTTCCCAAAGCCTTGTAATTCACATAGCACTTTGATAACCAGATAGTGAATTCCAGTCATGGAGTTTTGAGACATTTCAGATGACCTCCCATTACCTACAGGGATGCAAAGAATTTAAATTTCTCTAATAAAATGTACTAGAATTTGTTTATTATTATTTTTAACATGGAATGGATTATCTGTATCTGGCTGAAAATGTTAATGGGGGAATGGTGGCCCTTTTTGCTCTGATTATAAGTAGTTTTGGTTACTATTCAATGCACCCACTGCTGCTTACATCACTGTATACATGAGCTATGTAATATTTTCAATAAGAACCTGAAATATGGATTTCACTCAATGCGTTTTATTATATGTGTCTTTGTACTTCTGGTTTCTATTATTCATACTGTTACTTGCTCAATAGTAATTTGCAACTCACTGATGGAATTGAGATATGTACATTTTCTCCATTATAGAACCTTCTTCAATTCCATCTCATTCAGTTCCGTTTAGTTCTCTGCTTTGATCTGCATATATGGGTGTCTTTAATCGTTCCTGTTCCTATATTATTTCACCTGTAACAGTGATATGCTCATTGAAGATTGTGTAATAAAGAGGTTCTGTAGCAGCAACATAGGTCCATCCAATAGGCATGATCCTAGATAAAATAGAATTTTCAAAAGCAAGTCCGACTCTCTTAAGAGTAAATCAAGACATAAAGTGGAAGCTCCTTGAAAACAGGGGCCATTTCTGTCTCACAGTTGGATCTGATGGGGTGACAGGTGGCAGGTACTCAAAGTGTTTGAATGATGAGATAGTTATGAAAGCTGTGTTTAGCCTGATTTCAGGAACTAGTCACTATCTAGACATGAACCTGGACCCTCATATGGGGAAAGGAAGCCAGTGAAATTGGGCTAACTTCCGAAGGAATGGATAGCGGGCATGGCAGCCAGTGCGGATCTGGGTTAGGTTAGACTAAGTTTTCACTCACCCTTTTCTTCCTTTCCCTTTATCCACTTCCTCCATTCATTATCATTCTGCTCTTGCAGTGGGCTAATCTGGAATCATTTGTGATTCAGTACCATAGGCGAATCTGTTTCAAAGTTTCTCCTTACAGTCAAACCTTGAACTTCCTCTCATATATTTTAAATTTACATCTCAAAACTCACTGTGAAGTGACTGCTTCACTTCTGGACTCTACCCAGTGCCTAAAATAGTGTAAAATAGTGTGAGTGCTAAAAATACCTGTACTCTGCTGAAAAGAGTTTACAACATTCTCAGTAGAAGCTTTAAACTTTTGCTTAAAGGTTAGAGAAAGTTGGCTCGATGGCAAAAGCAAATTATTTAAATACCATTTTTACACTCATTTCATAATAGTAACATTTTATCTTTTTTACAATGATTTGTAGGCACTGGAGCAGAACAGGGGAGTCAGGGAAAAAAGCAATTAACGAATAAAGAAAAAAGTACCAATAGTGAAGGGGGAAAAAAATCTTTGGAAAGCTAAAGAAGAGAGAGTAATTGATGGTTCCATTTTAGCTTAATGTTATTTCTGGATCTCTTTTATAATGTGTTATTTACTGCATAGTTTATAGTTGACAGAAAATAAACAACATTTGCAACATAATGTCTTTGGCTTTGCCATCTACTTGCTCATCCCAGTTGCCTGTCACGTTAGAACTTCAACCAACATCCGTCAAAGTCTTCTGTGATGGAGTCTGTTTTTAATAAGCCCAGCACTATAATTACCTTATTGCAAAGTTAAAGCCAAATGACACTTATGATGAAGGTTTCATGGCTAAACAGTAAAGTCAGTGAAGCATATGCATACCAACTGTCAGACAGGAAATAGCTGTTCGAGGATTTGTTTCTTTATTGCCTGACTAGGGTCACTTCATTTGTACTTGGAAACTTTGCCACAGCTGTAACAGGTAGCAGAGAAGGAAAATGAATGAGTCACGTGGAGGATAACTTAGATATCATTATGAATAGATTTTTGAGAAGATTAATTCGGGAGCATTTGTGTTTGGGAACATCTGCGCTAGGTGTTTGCAGAAGTATTATCTAACTTAAAACCCCCTAAAAAACCAAAGAGTTAAAGCATTGTTCAAATTTCACATGCAAAGAAACTGAGGCTGTGAGGCCACCCAGCTGGTAAGTGACAAAACCAGGCTGTGAACCTGGTCTAGATTATTCCAAGTCCCATGTGGTTTTCCCTGGTGTTGCAGCTGCCGTAACATAAAGTATTGGGGCTCCTGCAGTCCAGACTGTGATCTGGATGGAAACGGAATGTGGTTTAGACATGTCCACATACTGCCTTACTGAAAGTGGGAAGGCAGAGACACACTCAGATGAGTGATCCTCTTCTGTGTCTTTTTGAAGTTTTACATTTTTGTGACAATCACAGTCAATTGTGAATTGATATATCAGTAAATACCACATGCATGTCACAGCATCTTTTATCAAAGAAGCTCTGGAATTAAATGGAGTCTTGCTCTCATCTTAGCATGTGTGCATGACAAAGACAGAGTGGTACTGTGTCTATAGCCTGAAGAGCATCATTTGAATGCAATGGATGGTGCAAAATGAATTTTTGAATCATTTGGCTCATTCAGAGTTAGGCTACTAAATCTGGGCTACTTTTTTCACCATCCAATATCTCACAGCAGAAATTTGGGGCTTTTTTCCTGCTCTTCTCTTGAATTACTTCTGGGCAATGGTAAAAGCAGCAGACTCTTTCCAGTTCACTTGAGGGTTAACATTGCATCAACCTCCAGAACTGCTCTGCTGGCACATCTGGGAAGAAGAGTGCCCTGCCGGGGCTCTGTTTCTCAAAGGAGTGCTTCACCTTGACGGCACCAGACCTGAAATTAATTCACTAAGCAAGTAGGGTATTTTGATTTTCAGGACTGACTCCTACCAAGACAGGATTGCGTTTTGTTTCTGTTTTTGTTAAGAATCAATAAAGAGTATAAATAACTTTCACACGTTCAACTCACAGTCAAGGCATTACAGAATCTGTGTAAAAGAAAGTTGTATTTCAGGCTAAGGGAGAGAGCATTCAGTCACTTCCATACTGTCTTGGCGAAGATGGAAGCTCTGTTGGAATCCAACTGTTGGCTCTTAGGTGGCACCTTTGTACACTGCCTGGAAATGTCCTCCACTGAGCTATCAAGAACTATGCAACATACAAAGGGCAATTAAGAAGTCAATTAGCAAGTGGTTTGTTTGAAACTAACAACCCACTTGCTAAGGGCTTCTCCTCCTAGTGAGGAGCCCTTCCTCACTAGGCAGGAGCTTACTTCTCTTCCTCTCCTTAGTGTGTTGCTTCTAAGATTGGGGTGTGGAAAGGGTCGGGCATTGGAGTGATCACTGGCCTGGGGAGAGTTGTAGGACTGGTTTGACTTTCTCCTAGTAAGCATGGAGGGGGTGTCTGGCCCTCAATTTTCTGCAGACTTCTTTAAAAGGTGGAGTATCTGATGTCTCTATTATTAGCTTTGTCTTGTGCTACTGTTTCTGAGGCAACAATGTAAGTTCTCAATCAACATTTTGTTATATTCACTTGTTCTACCCAGGGGCTCTGAGGTTTCCTATCATTTCTATTAAGAATACTAGTATTGTACCTACAATTTCAGACCTGGTTGCTTTTCATGTTCTACTACTTTCTCTTGTCACGTATGATCCCTTCTTGATATTAAACTTGCTCCCATCCAGACCAAACGCACACTCAATGGGAATAGGATCAATTTAGTTAGCAGAGGGAGAAACATCAATGAGGAGATCATGGGGATGCACTCTGGCCCAGTGTCAGAGGGAGACTGGATTCACTTCTATTTGTGCTCAACCATCACTTGGATATAAAAATTATCAAATAATTTTGCATGTTATTTCTAATATCCCTGCAAGGCACAAAAATAAAACAATAATAAAATAACATTTATGCAAATATGTATTATGTGGAGTAATCTACATGATTACACCAAGGACCAGAGATGAGCCGGATAAGGAAAAACTATGATGAATGTGGATTATTTGGGACAGGCTTCTTGGAAGGGTTAAGTGTATTTGGGATGCAGAGACCAGAGCAGGCCAGAGAGTCCTGGCCTTGGTTGGGGACAAGGGCAAGGGAGGCATGGATAAAGCAATGGGACTAAGCAGACCCTATTCTGCAACGTTGTGAGTTGAATTTTAAAACTGTAATAGTAATGAGTCTGTAATTACTATTAAAAATAAGATTATGGAGGTCCCTTAATACTTCTACATTAATGCATATACTTTAAATTTATGGAAACCATTTTTAGTGTCAATATTAAAGAAAGTTTCTTAAAATGCAGTCTTGGATGCAACCCACATCAGAATCACCCAGAGTAGTTGAAAAAAAAAAAAAGTTTATTTCTGGACCCTCTCTCAGACTTTCTGGATCTGAATCTCTTAGGGTGGGGCCCAGGAATTGACATTTAAAATAATCTCCCCAGGGGATTCTTATACTTACCAAAGTCTGGGAATCACTTGCATAGAATAAGCTGAATGTCTGTGTACTTTTATAATGTAGGGAGATGTTATTGTGGAATAGAAGTCCTGGCTCATGGGGGCTAAGTGTTGCTGATAAGTGGTTTTTCCTGTATCTAAGAGTTGCCATAAAGGTATCAGTTGGCTGCTTCAGACAGAGCCTCATGAGCCAGAGTCTTTATGGTTTTGGGGCCTGGACCTCAGCTTTGCTTTTAAATTAAATTAAATTGGATATGTTTGCCTACAGAGAGCCTGACTCGTGCTAATACATAAAAGACCTGCTGATAAACCAGAACATTGTTTTATTGGTTTGTGGCGGAAGTTACAGCTGACTCAATAACCAGGACTACATTGGTGGGCTGTTAGGGAGGGGCACATACATCAACAGGGAGTTCAGTGAACAGAGTGCTCTAACCACTTTGTAACTGTTGACATACTAACCTCCTCCTCTCTCTAGACTGGCGTCTCCTTGAGGATCTTATTCCTGGAACCCACTTCATGTACTGCGGTGCCTGCTACAAACTCAGCATTTAACATAGAGCTGTTGAATGAATGGATGGTTCTAGACCAAGGGGCTCAGATGATGGTAAGTCACATCTACAATGATTCATCCAGTAAGGTGGATTGCTTTTCTACACACCAGGGTTACTTTTGTCTATTAAAAGAATGCTCTCCATCCCAAGCATCTGTGGAAACTGACAAATTCTTACTTCAGGGATTTCCTTTCTTTCTCCCCATGCAGACCCCTCTTCCATGTTTTACATAGTTCTATCTCACATTGTTAAGGTCAAGTCCCAGCAAGTAGATCATCCTTCCTTGATTTGTTTAATAAGTTACATGTCAATTGTTTGCATGATGTCAACCCTGATCACCTTATTAAATATAAAAAATTTTCTAATCTAATATAAATAACTATTCTTTTTAGGGTGGCTTTTAAAGTTTCTCATTTCAGAGGATAAAAAAATTCTGGTCTTGTTTTCCTAGTCTGAGATATGTTTTATTTGCACTTTTATAGTACTTGCAGCAGATTGTCTTTAGTGTTTTTGATGAACAATTATTTATGCAGGGGTTATTTTTTATTTCCCAAAGATTTTATTGAGTTATTTGAGAGAGAGTGAGAGAGGTCCCAGAGGGAGAGGGAGAGGCAGAAGCAGACTCCCTGCTGAGCAGGGAGCCCAGTGCAGAGCTCAATCCCAGAACCCTGTGATCTGACCGGAGCCTAAGGCAGATGCTTAACTGACTGACCCATCCAGGTGCCCTATACAAGAGTTCTTTAACAGGATTCACTAATGGTAGATGCACAGAGACTGTACTATGGGAATTTTAAGGTAGAGCAAAAGGATAATGCCTGTTCCCTATCAAATATATGAAAGTGTATTTACACATAGGGAGAGGCCAAGAGAAGAGGGATTTCAAAAGGAATGTTTATGAGATAGTAAGTAAATGAAGACCGAGAACCAGTCTTTGGATTTAATGATGTAAAGATCACTAGTACCCCTAAATGAGCATTGTCTCGGTAAAAGGAGGCAGGAGCCAAAATTAATGGGTCAAAAGGAAAGGTATAAAGCAAATATGGATAACACTAGAAATTTGGCTGAGAAATGAATATGAGATAAAAGGTCTATAGGGGTGTGAGGGAGGATTTTTAAAATCAGATCAACTTGAGGGTGTATGAATTTTATGGAAGAAGCTTCGAGACAGCTAGAGAGAAAGAGAAGTTGAACCTACTGCAGAGAGAAGCCTTCCATTATGTCAATATTCACCAACAGTCATTGCTTTCTGGAAACTTTCTGTTCTCTAGAACTCTGAGGGTAAGAATCTGAGAACTTTGAAGCAATAGCAGTACTGGTCGGAATTTGGCTGGAGCAGAAAAAAACCCATCAAGTGGAAGGAGTGACAGCTCTGATAATTGAAGGACTGATTTAGAATTCAAACCTCCATTGTTTGCAACTGCAGCGGAGCTTATGATTCTGCTGAAGGGGGCTGTGACTTATACAGAGCAATTTCATAGAGTCTTTCATTCCTTGGGGTCCCTGGAACAGTGCTACTGTAAGTGTCTGTGCTGGTTTCTGAAGCTTGACTTACTCCATTGAAACTACAGGAAGAATGTTATTTGATTTATGAAAGGAGTTAGCCAGCCATTCACCTAATTTTGAAACAGTGACAGGAATAGGAGGTAAGAAAGGATATTGAACCAGAACTGTACAACTTGCAAGTTCTTGAGATTTTCAAGGAAGACAAAGATTTTTTAATATTGAGAGTCATAATTCATTCAAATGAAGTTAAGAAATCAGTTTTTAAGACAATACAAACTCATTAATGCTGACAAGGTTTAAGACGTGGATATCTTTTAGAAAGTTTCAACTATACACTATATGCAAAGCTGTGTTAGCTACTTTAAATGTTTTCTGGAATGAGAAAGGGTATGAAAAAGATAAAGTACATGTTTCTTTTAAGGTGAAATGACTCCAACTCTTAAGGGAAAGTGTTAGCATTTCTATTTAGTAAACAGGGATGACATAATTGTGTGACAATGATATAAACACCCAATTATCTTAAGTTTTCTGTAGGATAGATGCCTGTGTCTGAGTTAGCTAGGTCTGTTGCTCAGAGTTTCACAAAACTGGAATTAAGGAGTTAGCCATCTGGAGCTTGGGATCTTCCTCCAAGCTTCTTCCAGTTGTGGCTGCCGGACTGAGGTCCCCATTTCTTGCTGGCTGTTAGCCAGGGCCCCTCAGCTCCTCAAGGCTGCCTGCCATTGCCTGCTATGTGACCTTCTCCACAATATGGCAGTTTGCTCTTTCAGGACCTTCAGAAGAGTATCTGCTGCAGCTTTGAATCTCTCTGACTTCTTTTGTCTCTGACCCTTAAACCTTCATAAGGGTGCACCTGATTAAGCTAGACTCACTACACCCAAGAGGAGGGACACATGGGGAGCCATCTCAGAAGTATGCCTACCACAAATGGTTCAGATTAATAGATGTTCATGAGGAGGCTGTGTACAGAGATGTGGGCAGGGTAAAGGGAGCAAAGGAGGGATGATGAAGCAGCCAGAGACTTCTGGAACACTACCAGTCATTACCAGAACCTGGGGAGAGTTCGGATTGTGGAGGAAAGTTGTGCCCTGGAATAAGGCAGCCACAGCAGAGTCTTACACTGAGGCAGGAGGGGAACAGAAAAAAATCCCGCCCCCCTCTCTCCTCCTGCCTCTGACCTGTGGATGGCTCCAAGCTGAACTGGAAACCAAAGGCTTGGAGCCTGAGTCATACAGTCCACAAAGATCAGACTCATGGAGCCTAGAAGGGCAGAGAAGTTTACTGAATTGAACATTGCAATGCTCAAGAAATGGCTGTTACTGTTGTCAAGAAATCTTTGGTTTATGAACATATTTACAAGTCCAGAAATATGAAGAGCTGGGCTTCTCTGTCAACATTCTATGTGGTTCTGATAGGTGGGTGATGAACAAATGTAGCAGAAAGGAACTGGCCAATGTATTCTGGGAGAACTACAATAATGAGAGACCTTTAGTATATTTCCTTGCATGCAGGAGGTAGTCAACATATTGTTGTAGCAACTGGCCATGTAATGATGAAATTATAAATGTTCATAATAAATAGAAACTTATTCCATAAATATGTGCTAAAAAAAGGAGGAAAGTGGAATATTAACTTACATCAGTCCGTTAAAAAAACACATTCATATAAAAAAAAAGATAAATTCGGTGGGTTCTATTGATAGGTTTGTGCTAGAGAAGAATGTGACCTTGTTCAAAGGAGGGAGGTAGGAGAGTGTTTCCCTTTTGGACTCTACTGATCAAAATATATGGTGATGATGATTATATTAATAAACAATAGCTTATTGAACCTTTGAGCAAACTTTGGAATCAAACTTATAACCCCTACAGTATTCACATTGAACCCACAGCTATACAGGGAAGACTCTCAAAGTTAGGATTAAGGTCTTTTATGAATTCTGTTAGTTGCAATAGTACAAGAAGCTATATCTATAATAAAACTTTTTAGAACTAGAACTTTAAAACTTATACTAATCCTTCCTCTGGCAGAATTTATTTTTCATCTTAATGTGTGAAGAACAAAGCATTTCTGTTTTCTTTTAAAAGTCTAATTTTTAAACTCTGCTGAATCTGTATGTGGGGATAGAGCCAGCAGGGGAGGAGGTCATGGCTTGTCAGTTTCTACCACACTGACAACTTATCCTGGAAATTTAATCATTTACATTGGACAGGACAGGGGGATATTCAGATTTTGATTTTTGTGGGTAGCCTATCTTCCTATGCATGTTAGAAATTGAAAATAGAAATTAGAAAACTTTTGTTATGGGACTGCTTCTTATTCAGTATTTCCAGTGGCTTTTGATTATTCATTGGAGTTCAATGAATTTAGATTTTTATTTGAGTTAGTAATACACCTAATGTAGTTAGAAATAAAGGAAATAACACATTTCACATTTCTCTCCAAATGTGCAAAGTCATTTAAGAACTTTCAATATTCCAGAGCCTATAATGCTTATTTTTATGTTCATTTTGCATTGAATAAATTGCCTTAATGTTCTAATTAGCATTTCCATCATATTTGCTAACACACTTTCACACTTATCTTATGCAGTAGAAAACTACCATCAGACATTCCCCTAGGAAAATGAAAAGATTTTTCATCTGGATACATTTTTCTGATAAATCTTGTAGCAGGGACCTCAGAAGGAACACTGGTTAGGTATTCGGAAGACAGAATAGGAAGTCTGAAGCTTAGAGACAGTCTAATTCTATACTAATTTCATTTTTAATATTGGACTTGGAAATTTCTCTAATCTACTCTGTACTTTGACTACATGTATCCATTTATATAACTTAAACTGGCCAAGTGAGTATAAAAATTCCTCTCTGAAATGTATGTGGAAGGGAGGTTTGTACCAATGGGCCATCTGGTATTGTTTGAGCACCAGTGGAAAGGTTGCTCTATTTTTATTAAAAAGAATTATTTTACTTCCTTAAATTTTATGAATAGTTCAAACTAATCTAAACCTTTCCTTTTCTCTTCAAATTTTCATTATTCTTGGATATCTAGTGTGAATAACAAGAATATAATTTTATTTCATGATTAGTGCTACTGTACTTCAAGCTTTCCCTCGACTTAATGCTAATTAGTCTAGAAACAATGATCTTACCTAGCTCGTTAGAGTATCCAGCATTTTATGGCAATAGAACCCACCACTTCTTAACTTAAAAGCCTTATTTTAGCATATTTTTAAGGATGAAAACTTTAAAAACGATAAATGTTACACTTTTGTTAACAACTTGAAAATAGTCCAGTATAAGAAACTCTGTGCTTTTTAATTTGTTCTGGGTTTCCTTCACCAGATTTCAAGTTCTCATTGGAAAAACCTTTATCAACGTATGTTAGACTATCTCCAGAAGGAAGTACTATGTTAGTATAATTGGGTAGTTCTTCTTTGTGACTTGGAAGGGGAGGGCAATAGAAAGTAGTGTAATTTCTTGACCTTGGAAACATTATTTAACTAGCTGTTCTTTTGGGACATTTCTGCCTTATTTTGTGCAAGTCAAGTGGCCATATATCTAGGTGGAAGCCTTGTTCTGCATACATGCTTCCATCATAAAAAAGGGAGGGTTCACATCTCTTTTGGAGGAGGGATTTATAATCCTCAGGTCCTGAGATACCACCCCCATTATTTACAATGTAATTTGTCTTTTGCCCTCTGGTGAAAGAAATGTGAACATGTTATAAACTGCCCTCTGGTGAAAGAAATGTGAACATGTTATAAACTGAGTGTTGTAATCTTTTGAAAATTGAAGGGAAACTGGGTATCTAGATTATAGAAAATCCATTTTAAACTTCAACAGAAGTAGTCTATCTTTGGGTGTTAATAAATTGTAGTCAGCCAGGATTTAACACTGATATGTATTGTGCAGATTTAGATTCCTTTAATGTTTGCCTGACTTGTTCTTGGCACCAGAATTTCAGCATTCTGGATGTGATGGGAATGTGAACATTCTCGTAAAGTACAAATGCAGATGGTCTGTCTAGTAACTTTTATGACCAGTGCTTGACAATGAACTTCAGTGTTTTCCTGTATTTCTGATTTCTGGAGAAACAGTAAGCTTAGTTGTTTTAAGAATAGCAATAAGTGCCTGATATTTATAGTTCTGTAAGTGTGAAGTTTCAGTAGACAATTGAATTGCCTACCCCTGTATTTATTCAGTAAATATGTCTAGGATAAGTTTATTTTGATTGGTGGGCTAAAGTTGTTTTATCTTTACGCCCTTGTTGTTTCTGGCATAAATTCTTGGTCAAGGTAACTCTCAAACTGCTAAATGAGTATTTTTCAGTGAAGTCTTGTAAGTTGGGGACAGTGCTCTTAAATCTTCTTGGCTGAGTTGCCATCCATTGAATTACTTGGGTGAGATAGGATCAAAGTCATTTTTTATACCTAAAAAAAGTTAAGTTTTTATTTTTTTAAAAAAGAGACTCCAGAGAATATTTTCAGTCACTGAAAGAGAAGGTCACTATGTATTTTTCATTTTTGTAAATATATTAGCATTGATGCATTTGTAACAATTCTAGGGAAAAAGAAATTCACATTTCTTACTATGAGAAATTATAGCTCTTGGTAAAACATTCTAATGATTTGTGTTTTTAATCAGTTTATTGTTATTATAGCTAATCCACCTACTATCTCTGAGAAGTAGGTTAAAATTATTAACCCTGTTTTACAGATTGGGGGATAGAGACACAGTGAGGTTAAGTGGGGCAACAGGCATCCCATAGTAAGTCACTGACAAGGAAGGATTAGTCTGATATTCATGTGTTTTGTTCAGTCCAAAGTGCCTTTGATTTTGCTTGTAATGAATCACACTATTGTACCCTCAGTTCCTATTTGGAAAGGAAGCACTGACATTTGACCATCTTTCTTTTCTCTCTTCAGTGATCCTTGTGAGCCACTGAAGATAAACTTTTGTGGTTGTTGAAAGACTACAGCTTCTTTAATCCTTTGTAAGATGTGCATATATTACCCTTTTAACCAACTTTCACTTTCATGTTAATGTTTAAGATCTTAGGCAAGTCTAGAAATTAAATTAAAATTTAACACAGAGTATATTTTAATTGCTATTCTCTTTATTTCTATGCATATGGAGACAATGAACCAACTAACCAACCAAGTAATATTAAACATCTACAGACTAAATTTGACTTGTGCTGGATGATTTTTGGCTATAGACTTTACCAGGTAACTGTTGTGATACCTTCTTCTTAGGTAAGATATTGACTTACACCCGAGGCAAATTCTTGGTGGTAGCCTAGCCTTCTTCCATTGGTACTGGATGACTTAACTAGGATAGGATCATGTTATAAAATCTTAGGATTGGAGGGCTTCAAAGTATTTAGTTCTCACATCATATAGCTTTTTCTCCTTTCCCCTTGAAAGCACAGCTTATTACTCAGGTAAAATTTTTTCCACTTGACCCTTCAACCGTTAAGCTCTGGCCATCTGGGAGAAGAGCCTTGAGGATGCTATGCTCTTTCCTCTCACTGTCAGCTTCTGTACATGAGCTTCTTCATGGAGTCACCTCCCTGCTCTCACTTCCCCACTCTCCATCCTTTGTACCCATCTTTAAGTCTCAACTCCCATTCAGTGTTCAAATATCAGCCCGAGTGCCACCTCTTAAGGTGTTTTCCTACCATCTAGCCTAGATCAAGTCTCTTTCCATGTGAGCTCCCATAGCAAACAAGCTTCCTTGTCAGTGAAATTTACTACTCTTCACCTTGCTTGCTGCTGGATGGTAAATTCCATGGAATCCAGGATCTTGTTTTTCTCATTTCTTATCAAGTGACAAACTAGCACAGTTCTTAAGATGTAGTAGATGCTCAACATGTACTATTTGGTTGGTGGGTTGGTTGATTGTCTCTAGCCACTTAGGAGTGAAAAAATTAGCAATTAATGAACACTTTGGTAGCACTTCTACGTAGAAAAAGAATGAGAACCTCTTCCCCATCCTAAGAGAGAGGTTGAAGGAAACATAGCACTATTACAGAAATGAAAACAAAAGCAGAGATTGTGGGACGCCTGGGTGGCTCAGTTGGTTAAGCGGCTGCCTTCGGCTCAGGTCATGATCCCAGTGTCCTGGGATCGAGTCCCACATCGGGCTCCTTGCTCGGCAGGGAGCCTGCTCCTCCCTCTGCCTCTGCCTGCCTCTCTGTCTGCCTGTGCTCTCTCTCTCTCTCT
>ML104459.1:16822-29291 GCA_003697995.1 Taxidea taxus jeffersonii | reverse complement strand
CAAGATTTTGTTTAATAGTTGGGGAAGAAAAGACCTGTGGTTTTGGACCTCACTCACCATCCTTCTCTCTACCTTGGATCTATAAATGTACCAAGTCCCCTTTTCTTTGACTTACTTCCCAAGGAACCAGTACCACAGACAGAGTTTGTGCAGATGGCCACTACTGGAAGTTGAAGATAATGGGAGTGGTTACAGACCACATGGAACAAGAAGCAACCCGAGATGTTAACCTGTTCTTCAAAGTCTCTGTGCAGCCCCTCCAACCTGGCTCTCCTTTCCCTTAGCCACCAACTTCCACCATCATACTCAACTCCTTCCTCTGGCCCCAACTCCCTTGCATTTCTTTATTCTCCCTCATCTTCCTGGGTCCCTCTTGTCTCCCTCTGTGTCTGCCCTGTTAAACTAAAACACTCTCATTTTCTTTGCAAATGAGGTCAGCCTTTCCTTGCCCTGTCTTCTTCTTCATATCAAGGTCTATGTTTATTCTCTCCACCCCCCATGAATGACTGGAGATGTTTCCTAAACAGAAATTTCTTTGCTCTTCAAGAGGAATTCTAATGTACCTTTCAGCTTTTAAGATTTATTTTCTCTAAATTCAAGTATTAAAGGTCATATGATTTGCCCCATTACTCAAATAGACTTCTGCCTGCTTTTTACCACATCCCATATCCCATCAGCCTGGACATGCTGTGGATTCTGCATCAGAGAAGCTCTCAGATTGAGCCCTACCTCTCCTACCCAATGTCACTCTAAAGGTCTAGTTCAGGTCATCATTGTCTCTCTCCTAGACTGGAGTTTCCAAGTGTCATTCCACAGATTCAGGTGAAATTTGTACCAGTCTGAAGGGGCAAATAAAATTAAGGATGATACAGTCATTTTCTCTCCAAGTCAAAATGAATTTATAATGGAGAATTCAAAAAGGAAAATCTGCATGTTGAAGAATGAAGTTGGACCCTTACCTTACACTATATACCAAAATTAATTGAAAATGGATTAAGAACTTAACTATAAAAATAAAACTATAAAACTCTTAGAAGAAAACATAGGAAGAGTTTCACAATGACAAAGATTTTTTTTCAGTTTGATGCCAAAGGCACAGACAACAATGGAAAAAAATAGATACAAATGGACTTCATCAAAATGAGAAACTTTTGTGTATCGAAGGATACTACCAACAGAGTGAAAGGCAATCCATGGAACTGGAGAAAATACCTGTAGATCATTTCTCTGATAAAAGATTAATATCCAGGGTATATATTTAAAAAATGTCATGTAACTCAACAACAACAAAACCAACAACTCAATTAAAAAATGGACAAAGAAGGCTGCCTGGGTAGCTCAGTGCGTTAAATGTCTGACTCTTGTTTTCAGCTCAGGTCACGATCTCATGGTCTTGAGATGGAGCCCCACATTGTGGGCTCTGAACTCAGTGCAGAGTCCACTTGTCCCTTTCCCTCTGCTTCTCACTCCACTCATGTGCACTCTCTATTTCAAACAAATAAACAAAATCCTTTTTTAAAATGGGCAAAGAACTTGAACAGACATTTCTCCGAAGACGTGCAAAGGCCAATAAACACATTAAAAGATGTTAAGCCTAACAAAGCAATAGAAAAATGCAAATCAAAGCCACAGTGAGATACCATTTCACACTCATTCTGATGGCAATTATTAAAAAAAAAAAGAAAATAACAAGTGCTGGTCAGGATATGGAGAAATAGAGACCCTGTGTATTGCTGGAAGGAATGTAAAATAGCGTACAAAGTGTGAAAAACAGGTTGATGTTTCCTCAAAACATTAAACATTGAGTTTCTACATGACCTAGCAAGTCTACTTCTGAGGATATACCCAAAGAAGTGAGATCAGGGACTCAAATAGATACTTGTACATCTGTGTTCACAGCAGCATTATTCACAATAGCCAAAAAATGGAAACAAACTCACTGTCCATCTACAGATGAATATATAAACAAAACATGTGATATCGTTCAGCCTTAAAAAGGAAGGAAATCCTGACACAATGTATGATACAGATGGACCTTGCAAACATGGAGCTAAGTGAAATATGCCAGACCCAAAGGGACGAAAGTTATATGGTTCCATTTCTATGAGGCACTTAGAGCAGTGAAACTCATAGAGACAGAGGGGAATGGCAGCGGTCAGGAGCAGGGGGCTGGGGGAATGGAAAGTCAGCATTTGAGGGCGACAGAGTTTCAGATGGGGAAGATGAAAAAGCTCTGGAGAGGGATGGTGATAAATGTTGCACAATGTGTGAATGTATTTAGTGCCATTAAACTGTACACACAGAAATGGTTAAATTAAAATGTTATGGTATGTGTATTTTACCATATACATGTTATTATGTGTATTTTACCATAATAAAAAAAAAAGCTATAAAAGAAAAAAAAGAACTCACCTCTAATCTGATTGTCTTTCATACTTTTTTTGTTTGAAAATGTGTTTCATTAAAAACAAAATCTTAAATAATCTTTTTTCCCTTTAATCCTTATTTGGCAAAAACAATAAAGTTGACAAATTTCAATAATACTATTATTATTATTATTATTATTATGTAACTATTAATAGTAGTCTATGAAATCTCAAAAGTTCTAAGCTACCTATTAGCTTCCCTTCTTGTCTCCCCAGCATCACTCCAGACTGCTATTTCTACCATGTTATTATGTTACTCCTCCTTGTTTCCAATCCCTCAGAAACTGTGCGCTACTCACCCTGGTGGTGTGAAGGGACAAGGAAAGATATCACCCTAGAATCTTCAGAAGCAGTGCCGCCCTCCTGACATCTTGATATCAGACTTCCAGGCTCAGACCTGTGAAAGAATACATTTCTGTTGTTTAAAGTGACTGAGTTTGACTTATGAATGGATAGAGAGGAGACACACACACACACACACACTGGAATATTACTCAGCCATAAAAAAAGAATGAAATCTTGCCATTTGCAACATGCTAAGTGAAATAAGTCAGTCAGAGAGAGACAAATACTATACGATTTCACTCATATGTGAAATTTAAAACAAACCAAATGAGCAAAAGGGAAAAAAGAGAAAGAGAGAGAGAGAGGCAAACCGAGAAAGAGACTCTTAACTATAGAGAACACACTGATGGTGCCCAGAGGGGAGGTGGGCGGGGAGTGAGTGAAACAGGTGATAGGGATTAAGGAGGACCCTTGTGACAAGCACCGGCTGTGTATAGAAGCGTTGAATTGCTATACCGAACACCTGAAACCAATATAACACTACATGTTAACTAGTTGGAATTTAAATAAAAACTTAAAAAAACAAACCACCCCAAAGTGGCCGAGTCTGTGGCCACTTTACATATTAAATTATTACACTTTACATATTAAATTATTTTTATCCTTGATTTTAGTAGTAGCACAGATCCTGGGCCATATGATATGTTTTAAAAGTGAATTAATTAATAGATTAATAAATGGGGATGATGAAACAAAGCTTTAAATTGTTTTTTAGTAACTTGGATGGAACATTATAAAATGGGACTTGAGAGAGTTCCAGTTTGAGGGTTATCTAGGAAGAGAACATTTGTCGAGTGCCCGCTGTGTACTAGGCAGCGAGGTAAGTTCCATTCATAAATTATATCACGGTGGGAGTAAGTTTTATAAATGACAATGGCAAAAGCAAGGTCTTTGGAGTCAAATTTGAGCTCTGATTCTTATTAGCTGTATGAGCTTCTGCAAATTACTTGAACTCCTCTACCCAAAATTTACTTATCTGAAAAGTGCAGGTGTGATTCCTAACTCCCTGCCCTGTTTTCAGGGATTAGAGGAGATCATGTTTGAAATAGCTGAGCACAGCACCTTGCACACGGAAAATCTCAACAAATGTTAGTTATCATGAGCATAACGTGGTGGCAACAGGTGCTAAGTACCCTACTTCTCAAAGTGCAGAGAACTCCGGCATTTGAGGTGGCTGAGACCATCCCTGCAGGTTTGCTAAGCTGCACAAGATAGTGGGATTTTAGCTATCTTGCCCATATCCATTCCCTTGGGAGGTTCCCCATTCGGGGAAAGGGACTCAGTGGGAAGAGGCTGTTGGGGACTTACTCGTAGCAGAGGGCTGATTTGGAGAGGGCAGGCTCAGATCTGATCTTCACACCAGGGACCAGGCAGAAGAAAGACCCTCCCAGGGCCCACCAAAGAACCAAGCCTGCTTATTCCCCTTTCTCCTCCTGCAACACCAAAGCACTGCATGCTGGGAAGGAAGAGGTGTAGGTAGGGCAAGAGGAGGCCCCACCCTTAATCTAGCAGTAATTCCAACCCCGGTTGCACTGTAGAATCACTTGTGGAATTTAAAATAAAATTCTTGATCAGATATAAGATATTCTGTTTTGACTGATCTGGTATGGAGGGGAACCCAGGTATTGATATTTTACTTTTTATCTCTAGGCTTTGACTTTTAACAGAATTTGCCCCGCTGAATTTAAAACTTGCTTGAAAACAGTACATTTTTTATTTCTTCCAGTTTCTCGCTTTGGGTATAGCAACACCTGTCCTACACTTATCTTCTTTGGCAAGAAGATCATTTTTTTCTTTTTCTTTTTTTCAATAACTTCTTTTTTAAAAAATATTTATTTATTTATTTGTTTGTTTGTTTATTTAGAGTGTGCGCAGTGGGAAGGGGTAGAGGGAGAGGAACAGAGAGAATCTCAAACAGGCTCCTCCCCCCTCATGGAGCCTGACTCGTGGCTCAGTTTTAGGACCCTGAGATCATGACCTGAGCCAAAACCAAGAGTGGGTCACTCAACTGACTAAGCCACCCAGGCGTCCCATTCATTTTCTTTCATAATATTTATTTTATATTTTTATATTTATTTTAAAATAAAAATATTTTATTTGAATACAGTGGACGCACAATGTTCCATGAATTTCAGGTGTACAGCATAGTGATTCAACTTCTTCTGTCTTATGCTATGTTCACACAAATGTAGCTCCCATCTGCCACCATACAATGCTATTACAATATCATTGACTATATTCTATATAGGCATTGAAATTTTATATTTTCATATTTTATGTTATATATTTTTATACTATTATACTATATTATTACATTATCTGTATTATTACCTATTTCATATTTTATATTATAAATTTAAATTTTATATATTTCAAAGTATAACCTGTGCTTGGGGGAAAGTGTAGAGGTGTCAGATTTATCAAAGAAAAATAGAAGTATTATATGAGACATGCTTATACAAAAGATTTATTTGTCTAAAATTATAATCTACTAGGGGTGCCTGGTGGCTCAGTCAGTTAAATGTTTGCCTTTGGGGTCCTGGGATGGAGCCCCACATCTGGATCCCCGCTCAGCAGGAAGTCCGCTTCTCCCCCTCCCCCCACACCTGTCTCCCTGCTTGTGCGCGCTCTCTCAAATAAATAAATAAAATCTTTTTAAAAAATAAAATTATAACTTACTGAGCATTGCATATTTTACCTGACAATCCTGAGAAGGAAAGAAAACTATTTGAAATGGACAGATTGAAAATTTTAAATGAACAAGGCAGAATCTTAATGACTGAAAGTAACTGTTTAATAATAAAAAGGTAACTGAAACATTGGGGAATTGGGCTGATCTGTCAAAGTAGCTGCTCCTCAGTCAGAAATGGGGGGACGGTGTTGACATAAGTACAGTTTGCGAGCCTTTTAAGGAAAAATACAACCATTTCGTATTTCATATTTATGCCCCCAGTGAATTAGGACTCCCAATGAACCAGTCATATCATTCTAACCAAGAACCTTGCCCCAGAGATGAACAAACAGAAGCCTGAAGAGCTTATGTGATTTGTGCACATTCAGCACGGTTGGTAGATGAGAGAGCCAGGCTTGGAAGTCAAGTCAATTTGACTAAACAACAACAAAAGGAGCAGAAATTCTTTCTTTTGTAGAAAGAGCTTTCTTTTTTTTTATTTAAGATTTTATTTATTTATTTGACAGACAGGTCACAAATAGGCAGAGAAGCAGGCAGAGAGAGGGGGGAGGAAGCAGGCTTCTCCATCCCACGACCCTGGGATCATGACCTGAGCCAAAGGCAGAGGCTTAACCCCCTGAGCCACCCAGGCGCCCCTAAAAAGAGCTTTCTACCGTGCCATGATGGCTTTCAGGAGTTTTCTCTGATACTAGTAATACTGTACTAGGAGAGTGATTCCCTAAAACACAGCTGACCTTCACAAATAGCCTTTAAGGTAGCAGGAAGAGAGGCGGTGGTGGAGTTGTACATTCCGGAACCTTGGTGGGCCCAGACCCTTGGACCAGCTCTGGCCCTGCCTTACTGCCCTGTGGTGGGGGAGCAGGGTGAGGGGCTGAGCCGGGGACACTTCTGCCTCCTTGTCCTCTCAGTTGCTGAGCAGCCAAATGGCAGTGGCCGCTTGAATGTCATTTTGTGGCAATTTACTGCTCCCTCATGATGTCTACTGCTTATATGTCTGTGTTTTAATTAAACGCCACCTCACTGTGCCTGTACTTGTTGTGCTTGCGCTCTGGGGCTCTTTTAGTAAAGGGTACAATTTTGTATCTCAAATGGTGAAAAATAAACAAAACCACCTGTTCTGTAAGCCTGTGTGCTGCCAAGTGTGAGCTCTCCACCAACCGCTCCCCGCAGAAAGGGCTGGAGGTACCCTGTCCCCATCCAGAGTCATACATGGGAACCTCCCAGTCTCGAGGCCTTGACTTTGGGGGTGCTGAGAGCAGCTGTAGTGACAGATGAGGGCAGTGGCTCAGGGTGTGGGGAGAAGACAGACTGCTGAAGGCAGCCTGTCCCCAAATTGCCTTAGACTCACAGATGAATGTGAAGTGGGACAGAACTTATTCATGAGTAATTCCAGCCTTCCCTCGCTGGTCCTCACCACAATTTAAGGGAAAATTTGTCTTTTCCTCCTGAGTGTCCCTCTTTCCTCACCCACATGGAGGACTCCATGTTTTGCCAGCCCGTGTCCCAGAGTCTGAGATCTGGGACAGGGAGACAGGCTGCAGAGACAGGGGACCAGAAACATGGGAAGGAAGAGAGAAGGGAACACATGGGAGGGGCATGTGGGCTGAGCTGGGAGGAACATCTCTGGTACAGTTGAGAGTGAGACAGAAAAGTTTCAGGCTGGGAGACAAAGGGTATTTTTTTTTCCTAAATGCTTAATGGGGTGAAATTCACATTACATGAGACTGACTATTTAAAATGAATGATTCAGTGACATTTAGTTACATTCAATGTTGAGCAACCACCATCTCCCTCTCTTTCCTAAACACTCTCATCTCTCCAAAGTGAAACTGTGAGGAAGGGGAGCTTAAGATGTGATGACATGGGCTGTGAATTGGACCTTAATGTTCTCCAAGAGATGCAAGCGAAGTAAACTCTTTTTATCTTATTGTTATTTATCATTTCTCTGTTATGTGTATATCTTCTCCCCCACCCAAACCTATCATCTGGTTATCGTATTTTGTGAAGCATTTTTAACCCCAATAGGTCAAATCTGTCTTTTCTTTCAGAGGTTAAGGGTTTCCCATCCTGATAAGCAGAACTCTGATCCGTGTCTTTACTTAGATTTTCTTCTAAGTTATTTATCCTTTTATTTTATACAGATGTGAAAAGTCCTTACCGTGTCTAGAATTGTTTTGGCATGTGACGTAAGATGGGATACAATTTGTTTTATTAGAGAATGGTAAGTTGAGCTAGTATCATTTAAACTGTTATTTCCCTGCTGACTTAAACTATCAACTTTGTTATGTATTAAATGCTGGCCTGTACTGGGATGGATTTTTTTTTTCCCAATCCCCTATCCTGTTCCTCTCCTGGTTGTTCTCTTCCTGTACTAATACCCAGTGAATTGATGACAAAGGTTTTTTTCATGTCTGGTAAGGTTAGGCCTCCTTAACTGTTACTCTTTTTTTAACTTTTAAATTTTTTATTAACATATAACGTATTATTAGCCCCAGGGGTACAAGTCTGTGAATCGCCAGGTTTACACATTTCACAGCACTCACCATAGCACATACCTTCCCCAATGTCCATAACCCCACCACCCTCTCCCTACCCGCCTCCCCCCCACCACCCGCCCCCCCGGCAACTCTCAGTTTCTTTTGTAAGATTGAGAGTCTCTTATGGTTTGTCTCCCTCCCGATCCCATCTTGTTTCATTTATTCCTTTCCTACCCCCCAAGCTCCCCACGTTGCCTCTCAACTTCCTCATGTCAGGGAGATCATATGATAATTGTCTTTCTCCGATTGACTTATTTCACTCAGCATAATACCCTCTAGTTCCATCCACTTCGTCGCAAATGGCAAGATTTCATTTCTTTTGATGGCTGCATAGTATTCCAGTGTGTGTGTGTGTGTGTGTGTGTGTGTGTGTGTGTGTGTGTGTAGATATGTGACATCTTCTTTATCCATTCAAACTGTTACTCTTTTTCCTATTTTCTTCTCCTCTGGACATTTATTCCTCCATGTAAATTTTAAGTGCATTGTATCCAGGTGAAAAACAAAATCTATTGGAAGCAAAGTAAGTCTATGGTATTAGAAGTCAAGTTGGGAGATCCCCTTGGCAGGAGGTATGAACCAGGAGGAGGCAGAATAGCAGAGTTCTGAGGGACTGGATATGTTGTCTTTCTTTACTGAGATGTTAGTTACACAGGCACATTAATGATTTGAGCACTTTTCTGTATGTATGCTATACTTCAAAATAAAATTTGCTTACATCAGAAAACCTTCTAGGATTATAATTGGGATTGCATTATATTTATATTTGGGAGAAAATAATCTTTTATGGTATTAACTCTTCTGAACAAGCTGTATGGTGTTAAAAATGTATCCAGGTTTTGTTTCATATTTTTAATATAATTTTTTCACAAGGTTCTATACATTTCTTTTATATTCATCCTTCAATATTTTAAAGACTTTGCCACTAAAATTAATTGAATTTTTTCCTCCTATATGTTTTTTGGTGAACATGCTATGGTATAGAGAAGTGACTAATTTTTGTATGCATTTCTGTAAATCTTGCTATCTTCATTATTCTTCATTAATTTGAGGGTTTTTTTTTTTTAAACTACAGCTTCCTAGGCTTTCTAATAATGCAGTCAGGTCACTGGTGGAAGAAAATATTGTCAAATATATTTTTTAAAGATTTTCTTTATTTATTTGACGGGGAGGGTGAGGAGGGAAAGAGTAGCAGAGGGAGAGGCAGATTCCCCACCAAGCAAGGAGACAGATGCAAGGCTCAATCAAGGACCCTGGGATCATGACCTGAACCAAAGGCAAACTTAACAGACTTAAGCCACCCAGGCACCCCAATATTGTTAAATATTTATGCCAGTTACTTAATTTTATGTTCTTACTGTATTTCCTAAAAACATCCAAGGCAATGTTAAACAGTAATGTTAATAGCAGGTGTAAAACTGGAAAAGAAAAAAAAAGAGAACCGTGAATGAAAGGAAATACTCCAATACCTTCTTTTTTAAATATTCATATAATCACTTCATTTTCTTACCTTATGACATTTGTCTGAGTCTCTAAACCTCTAAGAAAAATGTTGAATTAAAAATGTCAATAACATTGGGGCGCCTGGGTGGCTCAGTGGATTAAGCCGCTGCCTTCGGCTCAGGTCATGATCTCAGGGTCCTGGGATCAAGCCCCATGTCGGGCTCTCTGCTCTGCGGGGAGCCTGCTTCCTCCTCTCTCTCTGCCTGCCTCTCTGCCTACTTGTGATCTCTGTCTGTCAAATAAATAAATTAAAAAAATCTTTAAAAAAAGTTTTTAAAAATGGCAATAACATTCTTATCTGGTTCTTGATTTTGTTTTAGATTTTATTTATTTATTTGACAGAGAGAAAGAGAATACAAGCGGGGGCGGGGAGGGGGGATGGCAGGCAGAGGGAGCAAGAGAAGCAGGCTCCCTGCTGAATAAGGACTCCAAGGCAGGACTTGATCCCAGGACCCAAGGATCATGACCTGAGCCGAAGGCAGATGCTTAACTGACTGAGCCACCCAGGTGCCCCATTTTTTTTATTTTAATTAAAATGCTTTTGGTATTTTGCTGATTAGAATGATACTGGCTATTGATTTTTGACAGAGACTTTATTATATCTAACAACTATCATTTTGTTCTTATTTTCCTTAAAGCTTTAGTAGAGATGCTGCTGAATTTTATGAGATGCCTTTTCAGGAACTATTGATAGGATGATAATAAGCTTTTTCACCTTTAATTTAATGGAAATATTTATGTTGACAGATTTCTTGATGTGGTGCTTTGTAATCCTATACTAAATTCTGCTTTGTTACAGTATATTATTACAGTGTATTATCCTTTTACCACATAGCTAGATTTTATTTGTTAATATTTTATTTAGAATTTTTGCATCTATAGCTATAAGATTGGCCTGTTGTTTCCTTTTTTGTATTATCTTGATCAGATTTTAGTCTTAAAATTATGCCTGTTTCATAACATAAATCAGGAAGCTTTCATTTTTTTCCATGGCCTATAATAAGTTAATTAACATTGAAATTATCTGTTCTTTGAAGATTAGAAAACTGAGCTGTAGAACCATCTGTCGTGATGTCCTTTTTAATGGTAGAACTTTCTTCTCTCTCTCACTCTAATTAGTTATTCAGGTTTTCACTTCTTGGATTGATTTTGGTAATTTCCTCTAGATCTTCAAATTTATTGTCATAGCATTAGCATATAATCAATTATTATAATTATTTTCTTATCTCTTTGTATCTGTGATGATGGCTCTTTTTCATTCTCTATCTTGTTTCCTTTTTGTTCTCCCTTTCCTTTAATCAGACTTGAGAAGGGGTTATCCATTTTGTTGAACTCTTCAATTCTTTAAATAAGAATTTCAGCTCGCTGTCCTTTGTTCTCCAAAGAGATGTTAGGCACTAGCTTCCAATATGCAGAGTTGAATGCTAATCTGATTCTCTTTCCTTGTTCTTTTTACCTGTGAACCGGAAAGATTCATTGCTTTGCCTCTGGAATTCAGAAGCTTACCAAAATATGCTTGGGTGTAGAATTTGTTAATACTTGCAAGACAGTTACTGATCTTTCTTTATCTGTAGGAAATCTTCTTGCTTTATTGTTTAATTATGGCTTATTTTTCAGCTGATTCTCCTTCTTCTTCTGGAATTTCTGTTTTCCCTTATGGTGGCCATCTCTCTGTATCAGCTCTGTGGTTTTATTTCTTCCCCCTGATCCTCCACGCCCTGGCTGGAGTCTCAACACGGACTATCTTACTCTAAACCTAACGCAATTTGTTATGATTTGAAAATCATAGACATTTGTTTTAATTCCAGACTATCTTTTGAAGGCTTTTCTTAAATTTCATCAGCTTCTCTTATTATTATTATTTTTTTGTATAGGTTATAGACTACCTCCTCCAGTAGTGCTAATTTTTTATGTCTTTATTTTTCAAGTTCTGATTGCTTTGTTATTCCTCTCTTACTCTCTCTCTCTCTCTCTCTCTCTAGCTGTTGTCCTTCTCTGACATATAATTTTTCTTTGTTCCTTGGAGCTCAGGTATAGCTGCTAAGAACCTTCTGTAGTATCATCTCCAAGAGCACTAGAAGGTCCTGTGGTTTCTGTTCCAGGGGCTGGTTGTGGAGCAAATGTAGTTTGTCAGATCCCGAGAAGGAAGCTTTCATGTTTAACATCTTTTCATGAACTCCCAACTTCAAAGTTGGAATGGCTTCAAACTCCCCTTCCAGCATTTAAGTTGGGATAGACCAGTGAATACAGACATTCCCCTAGTGTAGATAGTCCCTTGGGGCTAGCTCCCCCAGGATACTCAGTGTTCATATTCTTACTTGAGTCCCTCAGACACTAGTGGCTGGGCTCTCGTATGGCCCAGAAGGGAGAAAGCCACTTAACTGCCAGTTGCTAACATCTGTCTAGATTAGGTAAGATAGACCAGCTGGAGTTGTGACTGGGATGGAAAGAAGTCAAGACATATTCCCCAATTCCTGCTCATTTTTTAAAAAAAGATTTTGTTCATCCATCGGACAGAGAGAGATCACAAGTAGACAGAGAGGCAGGCAGAGAGAGAGGAGGAAATGGGCCCCCTGCCAAGCAGAGAGCCCAATGTGGGCTCAATCCCAGAATCCTGAGATCATGACCTGAGACAAAGGTAGAGGCCCAACCCACTGAGCCACCCAGGCGCCCCTGCTCATTTCTGCAAATCAAAACTCTATCCATCCTTGAAAGGGTGTTTACAAAAAACACTTCCTTGATGAATCCCTTCCTGATCTCCCTGTCCCAGTGGGTCTCAACTGAATGAACTCAGAATCTCCTGAGGAGCTTTAACAAATGCCAATATTTGGGTCCATCTCCAAAGACTCTGATTTAACAGGCTGGACTCTGAGAACTTTCAAGACCTTGTGGAGACTGTACCATGCAGCCAGGATTGGGTATCCCTGACCTCATTTGATGTGATTGTTCCCTCCCACTTCCTGACAGCA
>ML104459.1:0-16422 GCA_003697995.1 Taxidea taxus jeffersonii | reverse complement strand
GCTTTTGTGAGGGAAGGCGCTATCACAAATCCAATTTCTAAAAATCCAGATGAAAAAAGACTGCAGTGTCAACCATTGACAGAGACAAATGGGAAAAGCCAGAAAGACCTGTGAATAGGGAGGCCTCAAAAGTCACGTAGCAGGCAGCCTTGTGTCGCTAGCATCTGTGGCTTACTAACCTAGAATTTAGACTCCCCAGAGAAATGGATGGCAAAGCTCCCTTTTCTTGCCATCCATTTCTCTTTTTTTCCAGAACTGGGTATATTCATAGGTACTATATGAATAATGGTTGCTCTGAGTCATGGAAATGAAAAAAAAAATTCTAATGACTAAGTTTTTGGCTCAGTCTCCTGTGTGCAGATCACTGCATACATTGGTTAGGAGGCAGCCCATGGTGAGGGGAAAGACCACCAACCAGCCCGAGAACTGGGTGATGAAGTTCCAGCATCTCTTCGACATTTCTCTCCATGTGTCATGAGCACTCCTCACAGACAACAAGGAACCCGGGTGATCTCTGTCCATCCTCTGTGAGCATTTATGTGGACAGAGGCTCAAAAACATGCAAATGGAATGCCAGAGGAAGGGTTGTCTATGAAGAGAGGCTGCTTTGAAGCCAAATTCTACAAGTGCCAAAAAGAACAAGGAAAATTGGCTTCTGAGTTAGAACAACACATGCCACAAAGTTAGAGTTGTTCCCCGCCCCCCTTAACTTAATTGCATTTAAATTCACATCCCACCTATCTGGAACCTAGCCAAGAGCCAAGAAAGAAACCAAAGATGCTCTAAGCATCGCTGGTGATAGTGGGGACTCCACCATGAGAACACTCTTGAATTTTGTTTCTGGGAAGACCCAGCTTTCATCCAGCATTTTCTCTTCTTTACACACAGTTGCAGCCAGTTGGAGAAACTGGTGATCCAAACCTAAGCAGATAGTGATACGTTGGAAGGGAAGTAGAGGATGCTACAGGCATGCATACTGACAGCCACGAGAAGCAAGCAGGAGACAGAATAAAGGAAATGTGCATACAGTGGCATTTCTCCAAGTTTTCAACCCACTCTATTTTCAGTAGATAGGAATGTTTGGCCTCCTGCAGCTTCTGACACCTGGCTCAGGGTAGATATACCTTCCATCCTTGCCATAGGTTTGGTTGCCCAGAAAGCAGACTCTGAGATGGAGTTTGGCAGACAAATGATCATGACACCCACATCGTGGAAGAGAAGGAAACCAGAGTGGACAGAGGGAAAATTGAGGTTTCAATGTGATGCAACCATAGACTTGGCCAACTCCATGGGGAAAGCTGGAGCTAGTCCTTCTAGCTCTTGATCAGCTGGATCAAGATGCGGGTGCCTTTATATTCCTGCATTAATAGCCATTGACTATAGATTGTCTGGGTTCCTTAGATGAAGAGGCTCTTGTGGACGTGCTGACAGAGGAAGGCTCTCTGCCAACAACACTCACTTCAGCTGAAGCAACTCCTTCATTGAAGGAGCCCTGGGGGGCACATTGAAGTCCCCACTGTGCTCCTTGACACATATCCTGGAAGACTGGGACATTCTCGTCTTCTCTGTGCTGCAGAGATTGACTGATGGCTGTGACAGAGATGGCTAATTATCCTGCAAATAACCATCCTAGATATTGGGGTAAGGATAGCAAGGTACTTGGTTACAATGTATTATTTCCCTTTCTTCCTTGTTACCAAAGGCAGGTATGTACTTTGACCAAACTAGAAAAAAACAACAATGTTGTGTGGATGTTCTGAGAATTTTTTTTTAAGATTTTATTTATTTATTTGACAGAGAGAGGTCACAAGTAGACAGAGAGGCAGGCAGAGAGAGAAAGAGAGGGAAGCAGGCCCCCTGCTGAGCAGAGAGCCGGATGCAGGACTTGATCCCAGGACTCTGGGATCATGACCTGAGCCGAAGGCAGAGGCTTAACCCACTGAGCCACCCAGGCGCCCTTGAGAAAAATTTTTTAAAGTTTCTGACTCCTCCTTCTTCCTTTCTGCTGTTCTGTTACCTGTAATGTAGACATGATAGATGACCTCTGGCAGCAATCTTGGACCATGAGGTAGCTCTAAGAATGGGAGCTATGCCCTAGCAAAATAGATCAGAAGGACAAAAGGAGCCTGAGTCACTCTGGAGCTGTCATACCCTACCTGAACTGGACTTCTTTTTATAGAGCAATAAACGTCTATCCTATTTAAACCACTGTTATTTTGAGTTTTCTGTTTTTGCAGCCAAATTTGAACCGACCAGATTCAAAGGTCAAGCTGTCTTGGGGATTTCTTACCATTAAAATGGTAGTTTTTTTCATCCTTCATAATTCTAGAATCCACCTCCTGTCCATTGCCATTGCCATGTTAGTGGAAGTCCTTATTTTCCCTTCATTCTCTCTTCAGCCCCTTCAAAAAATTGTCTATACTACTGCCAGAATGATCTTGGGAGGGACACATTTGATTATGTCAGTCCCATAGTTAAAAATATTTCAAGACGCTGTAAAGTCTAATTTGTTTGTGATTGCATACTCTCATCTTACGAATTGAATATTAGGACCTAAGCACATCCTACTCGCTCTTTGTGTTTATTTTGCTATGCAGTTTATATTGTTTGTTTGTAAGTGTCCTCATTGCTAGGAGAAGCACTGGCTTGTTCCTGAAGGGAGGAAGCCACTGGCTGGCCCATATCCCTTGCAAGCCAGTGGGAGAACATGAGTTTGTGAGTAAGCTGGGAGTTGGGCACACCTAGACCTACCTCTGCACCATAATCCAGCCGCCCCCTCTTCTTCCAATCATGCAATCTTGCCCTTTAATAGAATTTCATTGTCCTCTGAGCTATTCCTTTGTCCCTTCCTCTATGACTGCCCTGAGCACGTGTGACTTTCTGCAGTGACATGCAGATTACAGACGCACCCATGAGCCTCCAGCCACATCCAAAGTGCCTCAGGAGAAGTTGGGGTTTTTTTGGTTTTCAGAAGTTACCAGTGGGTTCCACAGTATTGTGTTACTATATCAATATTTCTCCCCCTTGAAGATCTCTTTGACTTCATTTTTTATGTGCATTCATTAAAAAAAAAAAAACCCTTTTGTTTTGTGGTCATTAAGGAGTCCCAAACAGTGGAAAGTTATCATCATCCTTTTCCTCACCCAATTTCCCCCGATTGTAACATCTTGGCCTAAGTTATGTGCCATATCACAACCCAGGAAATCAATGTCGATATACCCCACATCGATATTTTAAAATGTTATTGTTTTCCATCTTTTTAGACACATCATATACTTATTTAATAGGCAGTAACTTCATACTGTGAATTTGCCATAGAAGATGTGTATTGCACTCTTTTTACTTCTGATGGTGTCTGTTGTATAGACTTCGTGTTCTCCTTGTAATGAAAAGAAACTTTCTCTTTATTTAAAAGATAAAAACTTTTCAAGAGCTCCCTTTCCTTCTTGGGATAAAGTCTGGAATTATTTACACGGTCTTTAAGCTGCTCCAAGCTCTGGCCGGAACTCCCCACCCTTATCTATCACCACTCCTCACCTGGTTCCCCCAAAGCCAGCCTCCCAGAGCGACTCTCCTGCCTGGAAACCTTGCTCTAATGGGTCTAGATAATTCCTATGCATATTTCAAATTAAGCAAAGTCTATAACTCCTCCTAGAAGCGTTAGCCACCCTGTCTCTCTCTCTCAGTCTGGGCTAGATGACTTTTTGTTTTTTATTTTTTCCTTCCTTAATGCCTGGCACAGAGTAGATGTCCGATAAGTATTTGTTGAAAGAATCAATAAATGAATGACTAACTCTGAGCAGTGTAAAAGGGTCAGGACAAGCTGGCTAGTTGACTTCTTCTGTTACTTAACTCTAGGCTCTGCCATTGGAAGAGATCCTGCCTAATTGCCTTGGTCTGGGCAGCACCAAGCCCAGTGCACTGCATATATTAGGTGCTCAATATGTGGTGATGGATGGCGAGAGGGAGACCAGTGTGAACGCAGGTCTGGAGATAGTGGGTTCCAGAACAGTGGGTAGACCATTTGGCTGAGAAGAAAAATCATTTTATGGGCCATTTACTCCATTTGAGCAGTAAGTCTGGCTTATATCACTGGGCATCTCAATTATAGGCATTTACTGAGTCCCTCCTGCCCCTACCCTGTTAGAACAAAATATAAAAGAATCTGCAGCTTCTGCAGCCCTCTATTCCGTGAATGTCAGTCATCCCCGGGGGCTCAGCACCGAAGCTCATCAATAGCTATTCACAGAAACTCCTAGGATCTCAAATTGAAGGGAGTTAGTGTGTTAGATGGGCTTCATTCACCTCCAGAAAGGGGAGGTTTGCCTGAGTGCTCATGTAGACCTAAAATGATCTCCTGAATGGCTATGTCGTCATTAGCACCTGAAAAAGGAGAGTTTTAGTCTCATAGCACAGTCTCTTCTTTTATGGGAATATGGAACTCCTGAAGCTGGAGTCCACATACTAGTTCGGAAGAGTGGCTCCTTCATATGCCTGCACCCATGGCACACACTCCTGCCTGTGAGACGTTTCTGTTCTGGAGAGCCAGAGGTACCCCCCTTGGACCAAAGCCAGGGTCACAGGGAATGGACACTTGCAGTTTGGGATCCTGGTTCTGCCTCTCTCTTAACATGGATTTAGTATCCTCCACTTCCACGCTGTAAAATAAAGAAAAAGGATGGCCCT
The DNA here is from genome assembly GCA_003697995.1 of Taxidea taxus jeffersonii. Lineage (NCBI taxonomy): Eukaryota > Metazoa > Chordata > Mammalia > Carnivora > Mustelidae > Taxidea > Taxidea taxus. The sequence goes on along the minus strand of ML104459.1, from coordinate 11,736 downwards.
ACCTGATACAGTAGTTTTGAGGATTTTGTGAGGCAATGCACTCTGGGAACTTAGAACAGAGACAGGCACAGGGCATTTGCTCAGGAAATGTTATCTCTTGTCACAATCATCATTGTTATTAAAGACTCATAACTGACCATCAAGTATGAAGGCCCAGAAACAGAAGCAGATGTTCTTGTAGGCAGCTCTCTGAGTTTTTCATTATGTTAGGTCACTGGTGCATAGCTAGAGTTAAGACTAGCTCACCAACTGTGGTAGGCAGAAGAATGCCTGCCACTCCCCCTCCACTCAATGATATCCACGTCCTCATCTCTGGAACCTGCGAATGTCCCTTACATGCCAAAAAAACTTCGTAGATGTGATTAAGTTAAGGAACTTGTGATAGGGAGGTTGTCCTGGAGTATCCTCAGGACCATAAATGGCATCATGTGTACCCTGATAAGCAGAGGAGGAAGATTTGGCACACATGGAAGGGAAAGCCATGTGACCACAGAGTGATGAGGTGACAAGCCAAGGAGTGCCATCAGCCATCAGAAGTCAGAGGTGACAAAGAATATTTTCTCCTTTGGAGCCTCTGCAGAGAGCATGGCCCAGCTGACACCTTGATTTCAGCCCAGGGAGACTGATGTGAGACTCCTAGCCTCCAGAGCTGTGAGCAAATACATTTCTATTGTTTTAAGTCACCAAGTTGTGGTGATTTGTTACAGTCGCCATGGAAACTAATACACCACTTATCTTAACTATTTGGTTCAAATATTACAACAGCTGTTTATAATTTTTATTTTTGCTGCTTGTTTTTTAAGGTTATTGCCCTCATCTTTTATGTCATCTTGGGGGGGAAAGCATGCAAAATTAATGAACCCAAGATTCCGATTACAAGTAGCAAATTTTGATGCCTTTTTCTTTGCATTTACTGAGCAGTAAAATGTTGTTTTGTTCAATATCAATCTTGCAAAGAGTTCTTTGGCGCTTCAGTATAATTTATATTTTAATACTTAATTTGTATTTTGATCTTTAATAAAGAATCTGAATTTCGAGTATTGCAGAGCTGAGGGTTAGGTAAGAATTATTTTGTTTTTCTCAGAATACGTTGTTTGAAAAACCAATTACGTATTACTGATGTGTCTGAAAAAGTGTTGAAAACAACTGGCTTTTACTTTACTATGAAGTTTAGATTTCCCACAGTAAAATCATTGGCTAGAAGGCAGGAAGACCCCTTGTTGCTCTTTTTGCTTTTCTGGAAAAGGTTTTAGGGCCATTTGAGCAGAGTGTTTTAAACTGTGTGTACTCAGGGCAGGAACATGGGCCCAGGGACCCTGGGACTGGCCACTCCTCTTCTTTGTCCACCAAGTAAACCCCCTAGTTTGTGATGGTGGGGGGGTTTCTGTAAGAGATTTAGGCCTTTCTTCCTTGTAAAAATGCATGCGCAGTTGTTCATAGTATTTATATGATATATTATTCATATGCTCATTATTCATAGTATTTATATGCTATAAAGTCAGCACGAACACTGAATTAGCAAATAATGAACCCTGGCTCCTAGGAGAAATGCAGGGTTAGGTTCCTGCAAGCCTCTGGTCACACCATTTTCATCAACTGATCAGTACACAACCTTGTTCTATGTGCATTCTGTTTAAGGACACTTTACTGAATACATATTGTTGATTTGTTAACACTGAACTCAGCCAACAGCACTATGACTCGTGCCTGAATGAAGCTTATCTAATACACGTGTTTTCTCCATAGGGTGCATCACGGCCTTCTTGTGCTGAAGAGCAGTAGACAGCCCTTCAGCGCTATACTTGAAGATCCTTTCAAAATCACCAAAAAAGGGGCACCTGGGTGGCTCAGTGGGTTAAAGAAAGCCTCTACCGTTGGCTCAGGTCACGATCCCAGGGTCCTGAGATCGAGCCCCACATCGGGCTCTCTGTTCAGCAGGGAGCCTGCTTCTCCCTCTCTCTGCCTGCCTCTCTGCCTACTTGCGATCTCTGTCTGTCAAATAAATAAATAAAAATCTTTTAAAAATCTTTTTAAAATAATAATAAAATCACAAAAAAGTACAAAAATGCAAAAAAGCCCCTACAAAACCCATGATGCTAAATGCACCACACACACACAAAAGAGACACTATTTACAACACTGAAACAAGCTGAGACATAGCTGAAACAAATAGACACAGGGTTGGTTTGCTTGGGGAGCTGGGGAGATGGGTTTCAGTGACTCAACCTCTATGTCACGCTGTACATATCTACAAATGAACTCGAGAGTGTTGGTGAGGTTACAACTAAATTCCAGTGGGTAGGAAAGTTTGAAAACACAGAATCCGTGAATAAGGATGGCATGTCCTCCCTAGTAAGCTGATGAAGTAGGTCTTACCATCAATGGATGGTTAACTGTGAAGTGACTTTATTCAACATTGTAAACTGAGCCCATGCTCAGAGCATGATGTCGTTGTCGTTTTTTAAGAAGCTTAGAGTTCAGTTAGGGAACTGAGCATGGGAACAGATGCTTATGCCTCCAATGAGGTCCCAGAGCCAGTTCGAGTGCCTCGGGGGCCATATGGATTCCTCTGGGACTGGCGGAAGCAAGCATGTCCTGGAGAATGACAGTGCTCTCTCCTGACAGCAGGTGCCTATGAAGGCAAAGGGAGGGTTGGGAGGTGCTGGGTTTCCTACAGAAGTGGTACTAAGAGAAGAGAAAGAAAAAAGGGAACATAGCCATGTTTGCTTTCTTCACAATTTTGTTTGGAGTCCACACTCCGTGCGCTATGAACAGTTATAGAAAGGTTTTATTTTTTTATTTTTTTAAAAGATTTTATTTATTTATTTGACAGACAGAGATCACAAGTAGGCAGAGAAGCAGGCAGAGAGAGAGCGGAGGAAGCAGGCTCCTCGCCGAGCAGAGAGCCCAACGCGGGGTTCGATCCCAGGACCCTGAGATCATGACCCGAGCCAAAGGCAGAGACTTTAACCCACTGAGCCACCCAGGCACCCCTGTAGAAAGGTTTTAGATATGGTTATAAGCAGATGAATTTTCCTTGACAGAGTCACAGGAGAAAATCAAACACAAAGAGGATTTAGTTCGGCAAAGGCAAAATGCTCTGTGGAATGACCTGACTTCCTGAATATAATTGTTAGTACACAGGATCTAGAGATAAAAAGCATATGGGATCTTCTCAGGTCTTGTTTTTGCATTTTCCAGAAAGGATCGAGAAATTGCCCCAGGTCTAAGAGTGGCACAGCTAGAACTAGGGTCTCCTAATGTCAGTACAAGGCTTCATTTTAAAATACAGAGTTTATGTTTTAGAACGGTTTTAGGTCTGTGACAAAAGTGAGCAGAAAGTGCAGAATTTCACATCTACCCTGCCCTAATCCTCCCTCTTTACTCACACCCCCCACAGAGGGGTCCATTTGTTAAAATCCATGAATGTACCTTGGCACACGGTTATCACCCAAAAGTCCTCGCTTTATATTCAGGTTCACTTTGGCTGACATGTATTCTACAGTTTTGACAGATGTGTAATGACAGGCCCACCATGACAGTATCATCTGGAGTAGTTTCACTGCCCTAAAAAAACCTCTGTGTCTCAGAGGTCCATCCCTAATTCACCCCTAACCCTTGACAACCACTGATCATTTGCTATCTCTATATATTCTTGGGTGAGGTGTCTGTGATGGCCTTTGGCCTATCTTTTCATCAGGTGGTTTGTTTTCTCATTGCTGAGTTTTAAGAGTTCTTTGTATATTTTGGGTACAGGTCCTTTTTCAGATATGTCTTTAGCAAATATTTTCTCCCAGTCTGTGGTGTGCTCTCATTTTCTTGAACCTGCATCCTTTTTTTACCGTGGTGTAAGTGTTTCATGGGTATTAGTTAAAGAATGAGTCAGTTAATAGCCCTTTATCTCTGAAATTAAACTAGAAGCCTATTCATTCGTCAAAATGTATACATTTTCCTCTATGTATGTTATAGACCTCAAAAAAAAAAAAAGCAGAAAAGTAGAAATCCCCAGGAAAGTACAATTTGAAAGACAGAGTTCCAGTTTATATGAAATGTCTCCCCTTCTGAGGGAGAGGAAATGAGGAAATTAGAGTTTTAAAGGAGACTTCGACATAATCTTGTCCAATTTTCATGTCTCGCAGATGGCAAAACTGAATTAATAAAGAGACAATCTGACCTGTCACTTCAACTTGTGCCTTTCAGTGAGAGCAGTCTGAACACTGGACCAACAGACCTGGAAGCGGAGGGACCCGCACTTTGAGCCTCAATGTTCTTGGGATAACGGTGATGATAACGATACACCCATCTCACGGGGTTGTAAAGAGGTTTAAATAAATAACATAGGGGAAGCAGCAAGCTTGTGCTATTGACGCAGCAAATGGCTCTTGGTGATGTCTGTTCTCAAGCACAGCACTTTGCATGTAGGATTTGTCTAATAAATACTTGCTGAATTCTAGTCTATATTTTCACTTGGTAAGAGGGAGGGAGGAGAGAGGTGGTAGTGATTTCAGCATTCATACCCAGGTTCAAATAGGATGGCGCCTGCTCAAAAAATTTCAAAGTTCTGCCTGGAATCTAAAATAACAGTAAACTACAGGAGCGGATATTTCCAAATAAATGGATGACATTATCTCCAGGATCTTATAATGCTAATATTTACATAGTGAATGTTCAGAATTTGCTTTGCGTCCCAAAACCTCACCAGCCACTTTCATGCTCTTTTCCCCAAACCACCACTCTCATTCCAGCCTGAGACTCCAAAGCTGCTTCTGGAGGTCCCGTCCTGGTGCAGGTGTTGGGGAGGCAGGAGCTACCAAGCAGCCTCTGAGGGAAACTCGAGCCAGGGACTGATCTCCTGCGTCCATTGTTCTGAGGGCGTTGCGTTTTTGTATTTTAAACTATTGGGGCGCCTGGGTGGCTCAGTGGGTTAAGCGTCTGCATTCGGTTCAGGTCATGATCCCGGGCTCCTGGGATCGAGCCCCACATCAAGCTCCTTGCTCAGTGGGGAGCCTTCTTCCCCCTCTCCCTGCCCCTCTGCCTACTTGTGATCTCTCTTTCTCTCTCTTCCCCTCTGTGTCAAATAAATACATTTAAAAAATCTTTAAAAAATAAAATAAAACACACATCTACTAGTGTGGCTTCATTTAAAATATTTAAAACATTTAAATATTAAATTAAATATTGAAATATTTAAAATACACTACTTTTTTTTTTTCAAAAAACCCTCTTGGCATTTCCTCCTTTCTACCAGAAGCTTAAAAGACAGAAAGCGACTTAGAGCCTCCCCCAGCCTCCAAAAGACCCTGTCCCAACTCCAACAGTAGAAAATAATAATAATGCAGCAACCAGGGGCACTTACTGAGCAGGAAAGCAGAGGGGTGGTGAAGAATGTGGGCTCTGGGACCTATTACCCACATTCAACACCAGCCTCATTCTGGCTAGTGACCTCTGAGATGTTCTTGCAGGTCTCACTTTGAACTTGAGACTATTAGTAACAAAATCTCCTTCATAAGGCGGTCACAAGGCTCATAGGTGTTAAAATACAATGCACTTAGGCTAGACCCGACACTTAATCAGCACATAATAAGCAGTCGTATATAGCTGAATAATATTTTTTAACTTCCAAACGGGTTCCCTGGACCCTCACCACCACAGAAGGAGCTAGACTGCATTGTCATTCTAATTTTATAGATAAGAACGGAGGCTTGAAGAGAGGAACTAACCAGCCTGGGGTGACACTGCCCATAAGCCTAGAGACCGGCCTTTTTGACGTCAAGTCCATGTCTACAACAGCTCTGCCTTGCTGCATTATTGGCAATAGCAGAAACAACCTAAAAGCCTAATAAGAGTGAAGGGTTAAATAAACTACGGTGCGTCTGCATGATGAAATGCAGCAATAAAAACCACATTTGTAAACTGGGCCGGGTGTCCTGGAAAGCCCCGCCTGCTGGCACGGCCCCTCGCTGCCTCCCCCGAGAGGCCAGGCGTGCGCAAGCGGTGAGCTTGCTCACAGCGCTGAGCACCACGGGGACTCCCGCGCTGGGATACCTCCTCCTCGCCCACTCCGACCCTCGTCTTGCTGAGATTCTGAGAACGGAGGCCCCCATGGGCAATGCCTGCTTCCCTTCCATGCTGTCATACAATCTCCATTCTCTCCAAAATCTTCCCCAGCCTTCCTCCGCCTTCAGGAAACGTCTGGAATGACCTCCTGCTGCTCCGGTTTCACAGTTATTGGATGAATTTGCAGTTGACTCTGGGACGAGTTGTCTGCACACAAGGACGTCAGTGCTGGGAGGACAGGAGGAACTGTGTCCTATATTCTTGGCCCACTCCCAGGCCCTAATACAGAGAATTCAATAAATAATGTAGAATAATGAGAGCTAACGTTCATTAACAGCTTGCTATATCTCAGCCCTGTGCTAAGCATTTTATGTGCTTACAGGAAGCCAAGACAAAAAGAAGAAAACAGGAGAAGGGTCACGTTTTCCCTCACCTCTCTTCCTTCACCCATGTGGGAGAGGCCAGCAGAGCGCTTAAGGGACAGCAGATTCCAGCCAGGTCCCAGGCTACAGGGGAAGCTTATGAGGAGGGGCTATGACCTTGCCATGTCGCTTCAATTCCCTAAGCCATATTTAACCTCACTTGTAAGAGAGGGATAATATTAGTGAGTTACCCCCTCATGGGATTCTTGGGAGGATTAAAGAGATAATACCGATGCTCACTGTTTAGTGAAGGACCAGGCACATATTAATCAAACACTAGCACTATTCCTGGGGAAATGGGGCAAGAGCCCCCCATCAGGGCTGAGGGCAGAGATATTAAGACTGTGCAACTCTGCCATATCTCCAATCCTAATAACAGCAAGAGGGTACAGGACAGATTCTAACCAGCCTCCCCCAAGTGTAGGCTAGTGGAATAAGAGGGAGCAGGTTAACCAGCAACGAACGGTCTAGAGCTGTCACGCATCTGCTCCAACTCAGGGATCTTGAGAATATTCTGAAAAACTTGGTGACTGAGGTAAGGGGGCTTTTGAATATTCCCCCTCTGGCCCGGTGGCAACTGTTTCTCAAGCCTGGAGTGATGATGGGGGTGGGTGGTTGAGTCCCCCGCCGCCCCACCCTTCTCTCTGCCTTCGGCCCAGGCTGTTGGGAGAGTTTTACTGGCGCTGGGTTGAGGCAGGCCAAGTGGGGAGAGGATTCAGAATGGGACATCCGGCAGCTGGATGGATGGAACAGAGGTGGGACTTAATTCTATGCCAGCAGTGAATAGGTAACTCCGGGTATTCATTTCATCCTCCAGGCTATGAGGGTGAAACAGGTACCGTCATTTCTATTAAGGTACTTTTTGGAGAAGGAGGAAACCGAGGCGTTCAACGGCTTGATGACTTGGCTGAGGTTATCGAGTTAGGATGTGGTAGAGCCAGGATCCCAACCCAGGCAGAGTGGTGCCAGAGCCTGCGCTCCTATCCACTAGGCGTGCGCACCTGCGTGCTTGTGTTCGGGGCCGCAGATTACAAGCCCATCACGTGTGAGTGGCTGGGGCAGGCATCCCAGTCCCGGTCCTTTCAGAGTCTTACGTACGGCCCTCCCTGCCTCCTACATACAGCTCAGCAAAGCAGCTGTTCCCTCCCCCACCCATGTACCCCTCCTCTTTCACTTTGACCTTCATACTCTTCCCCACACCCTCACCTTGGAGTTAGGGCTGCCCCGAGGCAGGACAGGGAGCAGAAAGCTCATGTTACACAAACTTTTGGTGACTTTCACTGAGATATATATATTTTATTGGCCACAGTATCCTCAGGGCTGAAGGCGGGCGGAGGATGTGGATCCCACACCACACCATGGGATGGCAGCTCACACCTTACAGAGGGCCCCAGCAGTCTCACCACAGAAGGATAAACCAGTCAAGGTAAGAGCATCTTTCCCAAGCCGTGGGCTTGGTTAATTATAAAGCGTTTTGCCAAAATGTAGTAGATTTGCTCTGTTTTAGGTGTTGAAGTTGGGTTGGTAAGGAGACCAGAGAGCAGGGTCTGAGATTTATGCACAAGGAATGTTGGTTTGGTCTGGGGTTCAAGCTGACAGAAGTTCAAGAAATTCCATACTAGCAGCAACCCTCTGGGGCTAGTTTGGTGGCTCCAGACGTGTCCTATCCTCATCATGGGCCTGGGTTCATTTTGTCTGGTGTCTGTGATCTCTCTGTTCTTCCTTAGAAGGAGTAGAGGGCCGATGGGACAGGAGGTTTCGGTAGCAGACCTTGTGCTGACATCTTATTACCGAGCTTATCCTCAAGAGACAAAACACCCTGCTGATTTATGATGTCATCCCCCCCTTTGGCAGCTGCTGAAAGACAGGTGCCTTGTGTGGCGTGGAGGGGAAATAGAAGGTGATGCAGCTTTTGCCTGCAGGCCTTGGGGTAAATTGCTTTTATTTGCATAGCTGATGTGAAGACTAAAAGCCCTGTGTTCCTCCTGGCCAGAACAGTGAAAGCTAATCCACAAGAAGGCCTACTTTTGGGCAAACTTCAGATCTGTTCACTCCATCTGCTCTTTTCAGCCCCTTCTCCTGCCAGCACCCTATAGGAGTGTAAAGTGTCTTGTGTCTGGAGTCCAGAGCTGAAAGCAAGACACCTTTCAAACCTTTTGGCCTAAGTACTCATCAGGGACCACTGAGAATATGTCCAGGGGAGATGGGGGACCTGGAGGCACAGCAAAGATGCTCAGAATTCACCGGCCCCTCTACGGCCAGAAAGGGGAGAGGAAACACAATTAAACATGAGCAGGGGACATACTCAAGAGCCACATGAAGTCCTATGTGGCTGCTATTGTTGTTTTAAATTGGATCGACCATCCAAAATATAGTAAATTTGGGGGGATATCTGGGTGGCTCAATCGTTAAGTGTCTGCCTTTGGCTCAGGTCATGATCCCAGGGTCCTGGGATCAAGCTCTGCATCAGGCTCCCTGCTCAGCAGGCTCCCTGCTTCTCCCTCTCCTGTTCTCCCTGCTTGTGTTCCTTCTCTCACTGTCTCTCTCTTCCAAATAAATAAATAAAAATCTTTAAAAAATGAAAAAAAAATCTTTAAAAAATGTATAGTAAATTTTTAAAATTATGAAATAGTTCAGATATGTAAAAAGGCAGAGAGATTGTTATCATGAATAGCAGTTCACCAACTAGTCATTTTTAATAATTAGATATTCTCAGATGGCTGAAGCCCTCTATGTACCGTGTTCAGATGACGTTGACTTCCTTCCATTGTGGAGGCAGCCCCTGTGCTGGCTTTGGTGTTTACTAGTCCATCAATGTCTTTAAATTTTTATTACTCCTGTAACAATCCCTATATGACACATTTTGTGCTTTCATGTATTTAAAAACATTATCTAGGGCGCCTGGGTGGCTCAGTTGGTTAGGCGACTGCCTTCGGCTCAGGTCGTGGTCCCAGAGTCATGGGATCGAGTCCCGCATCGGGCTCCCGGCTCCATGGGGAGTCTGCTTCTCTCTCTGACTTTCTCCCCTCTCATGCTCTCACTCTCTCTCTCAAATAAATAAATAAAATATTTTTTAAAAAAGAATAAAAACATTATCTATATCAAAGAGATCATATGATAATTCACAGACCTGTACCCCTGGGGCAAAGAATACATTATATGTTAATTAAAATAATTAAAAAACATTATCTAAATGGAATTATGGAGCATATAGCCTTCTGAGACTTGCTTTTATTATTAAGTTTCAAAAAAAGACCTATCATGCTAACACATGAAATTCCAGTTCATTTATTTATCCTCTTTTACTGCTATAGCATATCCCATTGGATGACCATACTACTTATTTATTCATGTTTCTGTTGATCAATAGTTAGGTTATTACGGTTTTCTTTGTTTGCTCTTCCAATCACTGATCTGTGCTGGGCAGAGGGGCAAGGGTTTCTCTGGGGGTGTCTACAAGGAATAGAATCTCTGAGTGACATGGTGAGGCCATCTTGAGTTTCATGAGCTAGAGTGACCTCAAACATGGTTGATACCAGTGGGAACTCCTGATAGTGGGAGGACTTGCATTTTTCATATTCTGGCCAATGTACAGTTTTGTCAGGTGTTTTAATTTTTGCTGATAGGATAGTTGGAAACTGGTATCTTATTGAAGCATGAAGTTATAGTTCCCTGATGACTGGTAAATAGGAACATGTTCTCACATGCTTATTGACCATTTGGATTTTCTCTTCTGTGAATTGCCTGTCTGTTGACCTTGCTTGTTCTTTAACTCCCTCTTTTGTCTTTCTGTAAATATCTGTATGGCTTCCTATATATTGTTTTGACTCTTTTGAAAATACCTTTTTTCAGTTTCTAACTTGTCTTTTAATTTTTTTATAATGTTTGAGAATTTTGTGTAGTCGTTCTAAAATATACAGAACATAAAGTTTACCATTTTTACCATGTTGAAGAGGACTGTTCTGAGGCATAAAGTACGTTCACATTGTTGTGGGTCATCACCATCACTGACCTCCAGAGCTTTTGAATTTTTCCCAACTGAAACTCTGTGCCCATTAGTAATGTTTGTGATTTTGATGCACTCAAATTTATCAGTCTTTTCTGGGCTGAACTTTGTGCATGTTTTTTAAATCCTTCATAAAAATATTCTCCTATATGTCCTTCTAAAAGTTTTAAAGATTTGCTCTTCACTTTTATATCTTAATCCATCTGAAATTAAATTTAGAGAATTGGGAGAAGTGGAGATCTATTTCCCGTTTTTTTTTTCCACACCAATAACCAATAGCTCCAGCATCATTTTATTGGTTAAACCATCCTCTTCTCTCTGATCTTCAATTTAAATTCTGTCAAATATTATTTCTGTATATGCAAGGATCTATTTCTGAGCTCTTTATTCTTTTCTATTGGTCTGTTTTTTTTCTCCTGGTGCCAAACCACATTGTCTTATTTGCTATAGATAATTAAAAGCACCTTCTTTCCTCCATGACTCCACCACCTAATTCTTTTTCAAAATTGCCTTGGTTATTCTTAGCTCACTGCTTTTTCATAAATTCTAGAACCAGCTTGTCAGAACCCATAAAAATTTCTCTTCATTTGATCGAGTTGTATTGAATTTAAAGGTTAATTTGAAGAAAATTATGTATTCTTATCCATGAATATGGTCTATTTCTCTGATTATTTAGGTCTTCTTTAATGTTCTTCTATAAAGCTCTATAACAAATTCTTATATAACTTTTGTTATATTTATTCATAGATACTTTATATTTCACATTGCTGTCATAAGTAACATCTTTTTAAAGTTATATCTCAAAGAAATGCAATTTTATGTAGGTTGGGCTTATATCCTGCAATCTAGCTGAACTCTGCTAACTCTAGTAATTTTTATAATGAAGACACAGATATTAATTAATCTGTCCCAAATCAGACAGTGAATAAGCATCTACCTTTCTGTGGGGGCACAGAAATAATGTCAAGATGAGAATTTGCATGGTATTTAGTTCAAGTTTAGTTTTCTACTTCTCTGAGTCATTTGTTTGTAAGATCTTAAGGATTCATTGAAAGACTCCTGTGGGCTCATCTAAGTGCTGCAAGGTTTGGAGAAGGAAGAGGGTGTATGCAAAGAAGCGTGGACTCATCCCAGAGAAGGAAGGGACCTTGGAGTAAATCTAGTCCTCTCTGCCTTAAGTTTCACAAAAATCTATTTTGAAAGTGTCCCCTATGAAGCCATTTATCCATTTAACACATGTTATTTGAGCAC
>ML104458.1:12469-30549 GCA_003697995.1 Taxidea taxus jeffersonii | reverse complement strand
ACTTCAGATTTGTTGACTCAAATTAATGTAGCTTTTATTTTATAAATACTTGTGCACATCTTTATAGATGATAAGATCTTTGAATTGAGAGATATTTTTATTTTTGTTTTTTCCCCCACAACCAGCCCCAAATACAGTAGCTTATAATAAGAGATACTCCATAAATGTTAGTGGAATTGAATCAACATGACTTTTTGAAAACTGTGAACATGGAATAACAGAAATTAAATATAAGGCTTAGAAGGTAAATTTGAGGAAATTCTTCAGAAAGTACAATAAGGGGATACTGATATGGAAAATAGGAAAGTAAATTAGGGGATTTAGATAGACTAATAAAAGTTCTAGCAATCAAAAAATAGAGAAATGAAAGGAAGATATCAAATAAATTACACAAGAAAAATTTCAAGAACTGAAAAATGTATTTACGGATTTAAAGTGTCCATTGAAGGCTGAAACAAATGAAGAAAAAACTCATCAACTCATATAATAGTGAAATTTTAGAACCTGGAATAAGAAGTAAGCTTAAAGACTGCTAGAGGAAAGAGAAGATCAAGACCAGTGATTAGTAATCATTTGGAGTTAGATTTTTGAACTGCAAAATCAGTAGCTATCATATAACAAAATGGTACTTTGAAAATTCTGAGGGAAAAATTAGTCCAATCTAGAATTATACACTACAAAGCTATTATTAATCAAATATCAGAAGGAAATGGAATGTGTTGTGGCACATAAGATCTTAAAAGTCTACTTTCCATACATCCTGTCTCATGAAGTGACAGGAGGATGTGTTCCACCCAAGCAGGAGAGTAAACCAATAAAGAGGAAGACAGCAATAGATCCAAGCAAGAGGAGATCAAAATAGGATCAAAAGGACATCCTAGTGTTGTGATGAAAAAAAGATCCAGGATGAAAGCTATATTTGAGGGTCAGGGGTCAAGCTCACATAATATCAGGTGGTTAGAGAATTCCAAAAGCGATATTGATGAAGGAAAAATAAAATAATTACAATTCCTTATGGCTCACCCATGCTAAGATAATTTATTTTATATCTATGTAGGAATGCTAAGCAGAAAAAGTCATGATATTATAGAAAACCACATGAAAACACTAAGGCAATTATAAACTCTAGAAAAACAAAAATTTGTATGAGACAGTAAATATACATTCTGTATCTCAATTTGAGTAATTTAAACATAATAATGATTACTGGGAACATGAAGAAAAAGAAAGCAGGTATGTGTACATGTATAAGAGACAAAATATAAGAGAGTTAAATTTTCATCTCCATAAAAGAAAGACAAGAATTAGTTAAATGTAAAAATCATAAAATAGTAGTGTAAGTGTATTTTTTAAAAATATTATGGTACATATAAAAAGAAACAGAAGAGTTGAAAGTAATTTTCTACACAAGGAGCAGAACTCACAGGTGGGGAATAGTGGAGCTGAGGAAAAAGAAAATTAAGTTAAAAATTACATCATTATTTCCCCCAAATTTATGCAAACACATATATATACATATATATAAAACATATATAGTTATACATATAGTTATATATAACTATAAAATATATATAATTATATATTTAGTTTGAAATAACTGCTAAATTATAATCCTTAATAACAGAAATAATTGAAAGTAATATCTACACATTGGATTGTTTGTGCATATATATATATATGCTCACCTGTGTGTGTGTGTATATACATATATATATATATATATATATATATATGCTCACCTAGACATGTACTGTTTAATATTAGTCACATGTGCTCTTAAGCACTAGAAATGTACTGGTCCAAATTGAGATGTGCTATAAATATAAAATATACACTGGATTTTGAAGGCCTGGTATAAGAGAAAAGATGTAAAATATCTCAATACTAGTATTTTCCATTTTTAAAAAATTTGATAGGAATATTTAACATGAGATCTACCCTTTGACAAATTTTTAAGTGTATAATCCTATATTGTTCCCTAAGGCATGATATTGTGCAGCAGATTTCCAGAAGTTTCTCATCTTGCAGAATTGAAACTTTATTTCTGTTGACCAAATCCTATTTCCCCCTCCCCTAACCCCTTGCAACCAACATTCTACTCTCTGCTTCTGTAAGTTTGAGTATTTTAGGTACCTCATATAAGTGGAATCATGCAGTATTTGTCCTGTCACTGGCCCATTTCATTTAGCATAATGTTCTTCAGTTTCACTCAATTTGTCACATATAGCAGGGTTTCCTTCTTTTTAAAGGCTAAATAATATTCTCTTGTATGTATATGCAAGATTTTCTTTCTTCATTTATCTGTTGATATACATTTGGATTGTTTCCCTATTTTGGCTATTGTGAAGAATGCTGCAATGAACATCTGTTAGTTCTATTTTTTTAAAATTTTTTGAAAAAACATTATACTATTTCCCATAGTGGCTGTACCATTTTACATTCCCACTAACATGTACAAGGGTGAAAATTATATTTTACAAACACAGATAAATGAAAGATGACTGGGTGACTCAATTGCTAAGCATCTGCCTTCAGCTCAGGTCATGATCCCAGGGTCCTGGAATTGAGTCCCACATCCGGCTCCTTGCTCAGCGGGGAGCCCACTTCTCCCTCTGCCTACCACTCCCCCTGCTTGTGTTCTCTCTCTCTCTCTGGCAAAATAAATAAAATCTTTAAAAAACACACAAATAAATGGAAAGATATTCTATGTTCGCTAATTGGAAGACTTATTATCTTTAAAATATCCATACTACCCACAGCAATCTACAGATGCAATGTTATCCCCATCAAAATCCCAATGGTATTTTTTATAAAAAAACATAAAGAACAATTCTGAAATTCATATGGAAACACAGAAGATCCCAAATATTCAATGCCATCTTAAGAAAGAAGAACAAAGCTAAAGGTATCATACTCCTTTATTTCAAAATATATTACAAAGCTACAGTAATTAAACCAGCATGGTACTGGCATTAAGATAGACATGTGGACCAATGGAAGAGAAGTTTAAAAGTAAACTCACACAGAACTGAGCCTCAACCAGAGTATCAAGAACACCCAATGGAGAAAGGATAGTCTCTAATAAATGATGGACTGAAGGCTTAAACATAAGACTGTAATACTCTTAGAAGAAAACATAGATAGAAATCTTTGACATTAGTCTTGGCAATGATTTTTTAGATATGCCATCAAAACCATAAGCAACAAAAGCAAAAATAAACAAATGGGACCACAGCATACCAAAAAGCATCTGCTTTCTTATGAAAGGAAACCATCAACAAAATGAAGACAGCATTTCTAATGATTTTCCCATTTCTCAAAACCTCTATCTGCTAATGGGTCAATATCACTACTATATTTTTATATTGATTTACTGGTAATATTTGTGATATATTGGGTTACAGAAAATAAATAATTCAATCTGTTTTACCTGCTACTTTTGCTTGTTGTTAAGTGTGGCTACTAGAAAATTTAAAATCATACACGTGGTGCCCTTTCCACCATCTTGGAACCTGTGGGGTTCACCTGGAGACAGAACTAAAACAATAAATGTACGTGGAAGGCTGTGGTCCAAGGCCATGTTTGCTGGCTATAAGCAAGAGTCTCCAGAACCAGAGGGAGCACACAGCTCTCCTTAAAATTGAAGATGTTTGGGCTCAAGATGACACTGAATTCTTTCTAGGCAAGAGATGCACTTACATGTACAATGCAGAGGACAACACAGTGACTCCTGGTGGCAAACAGAACAAAACAGTGATGTGGGGAAAAGTAACTTACGCTCATGGAAACAGTGGCAAGGTTTGTGCTGAATTCTGAAGGAATCTTTCTGCCAAAGCCATTGGCCACAGAATCTGTGAGATGCCACACCCCTCAAGGACTTAAACTGCCTGTAAAGTAAATAAATAAAGGTGTATATTTTCAATAAATAAATAAATACAATTACATATGTGGCTTGTGTTATATATTTTTTCTTTGTTCCTTCAGCATAGGGACCATATTTTATCCATTTATAGATACCTAGAATGGTGCCTAGCATATTTGGGGTGATAAAAAAAATTGCTTAATGAAGTAATGAACACCACAAGAATTTTTAAGATTATGATTGTTCAGAACTCTCACTGCATATAACAGAAAAAAATCTCGAAATAACAGTGGTTTGAAAAAATTCAGATATTTATTTTTCACAGAAAAGAGAGTTTCGGAGCTAGGCACCTGAGAACCATACCAGGACTCCACACATTCATGAGGGACAGGGGCTCCTCCAGCTTTCTACAAATCTTGCGTTTTCAAAGATGCTCATCAGATACAGAGTTGCCGAAATAGACTACACATAAAAATCTGTGTTTACCTCCGTTATAATCCATTTTAGTGGAAGAGCTTCTATGGGGGGGGTAGATCACAGAAAGCATCCAGGTACATTGTTTTTGAAATATTTACACTTAAAAGGGAAACGTTTTAACTTAGGTACCTAGAGGAATGTGTAGTTAGCATGTCTTCTAGGCTCTCCTTCAAATATCAGATGTTTCCAGCAAGCTATTGCCAAGGGCTGGATCAGAAGCAGGACTGAAATCTCCTCAGAGTGCCTGTAGAGCCTCTGTTTTGTGCTGTTGATTAAAGAGAGAGCCATATGCTTTAGGTAACAGGTGTGCAGGTGGCAAAGACGACATTCTGTTATGCAAATTTAGTATCCTAACTGGTATGCCAGCCTAGAAAAGGGGCTACCACATTTGTGCACAACAGCTGATAACAGGGTGTCTGTGCAAAGGCAGCATTTACTCAAAAAAGAGCCTTGAATCAAGGCAAGCACTTGAACAAGAATTTGGTTGCAAATCATTGCCCAAGGAGCGGATGAGTAAGGTTTGGACTGGTAAAAGGCAGGTGGAACCATCTGGTAGTTTCCACCATAAAATACCTATGCAGAGTCTGGGTAGGAGAATGAATTTTAGAAGGGTGGACCCTGAAGAGTTAGCCACAAGATATATTCCAAGATTCTGAATAAGTTAGGCTGAGGCTAAGGGTTTTGTTCTGTTTGAACTTTGGATACAGTTCTAATATCTTCGGTGATTATAGTTTTTGTTTCTTTAATGTTCAGGTAGCCTGATAGCAAATTTCACTCACACTATAACCTGAATGTGTGGTATAAGTGCAACTCTTTTTATTTGTTTCTCTTTGTTTTTTTTTTTTTTTTTTTTCCCCGCCAAGTCTTTCCCAGTTGTGTCATTCTACATCAAGCTTCTGGTTGGAAAGGATCCTCTCTCCACTTAGATGATCTGTATGGATTAGATTCTTCAAGCTTGGCCAGTGCCACAGTAAAGAACAAGAATTTGAAAAATCTTCTTTCAAGATAATGGTTTGTGTTGCTTGGCTTATGCTGCATAACTCCTTGAGATGTCAGAAACTGAATATTCCTGCAGTATTTCTCTTTGAATCCCACTTGTAATATAGTCTCTTCTTTCTTTAGAGAGATGGATTCCCAGGGAAGCCAGATGAAGGTCATTTATTTGTTAAGGCAAATGAGGAAATTGCACTGAACTTTTAAAAAGCACGTCCACCCTTTCAGCTAATCCCTACCTCCTTGATTCTAGAAGTTCATAGTTGGCATGATCTGGGATGCCTAGATCATAAGTCTTCTGAGAGCAGAGATCCTGGTTGTTGTTTCCCACTGTACACCAAGCTCCTCAGACACTACTTTGAGGACTCTGTAATCAACCAGTAAATATTTTTTGAATGAATGAATAAACCATGAAGAAGTTGGAATCTATACCCAGATGGAACAGATTAACCCAAAGATGACTCACATTTTCAACTAATTCCAAGAAAATTCATTCCCTGTAATGCTAAAAAGAAAGTAGATGTGGACCATTGAACAGATGAATTGTAAACCAGTGAGTCTCCAATTTGGGGCAGGTGCAGAACACTTCAGATTAAATGTTGTGTGGATTGCACTTTGAAAATATTCTGAATGCACTATGACTGAAGAGAACATTAGGGGAAATAATTTGGCAAAAACCAGAGGCCACCCAAAAAATAGTATAAAACTTGACACATGGAGAGTCAAGATGGCAAAGGAGTAGCAGACTGAGAAGACATCAGGTTGCAGGCGCACTGAGGAGTGGGGCCCTGAGCTCTTGGCTCCTCTGGGCTGGACACTGGGTGGCCGCCATCTTCATTCCCGTCCTCCAGAGCTCCATGGAAAGCGTTCAGGGAACAAAACCTCCAGAGAGCGAAACTGAGTAGATTGCTTAGCCCAGCTCCTGGCAAGGTTGGTGTAATTCTGCCTCCGGCAGAGACATTTGAGAATCATGGCAAACAGGCCCCTCCCCCAGAAGATCAGTAAGAACATCCAGCCAAGACCAAGCTCACTGATCAAGGAGAACAGTGGAATTCCAGAGCAAGGGGAAGCAAAGCATAAAATTTATGGTTTTCTCCCCATGGTTCTTTAGTCTTGCAAAGTTAATTAATTTTTTAAATTTTATTTTTTTCTTATTCTAATTTTTTAAACTTTTCCTCTTTCCTCTTTTAACATTTTTAACTAGTTTATCATAACAATACCTTTCTAAAAAATATTTTCAAGCCTTCATTATTATAGTCATATTATATCCTTCATTGTATCTAACTTTATTTTTTGTATCTAACATAAATTTAGATACATACATTGTATCTAACTTTATTTTTTGTATACATATATAGGTTATACATATAATCTCTCTATATATTTTTTGGGACTCAATTTCTTCTAATAAATCAAAATATACCCTAAATCTAGCACAGGGCTTTGTTCTAGTCTCCAGCCTGAGCAAATTCTCTCCACTTTCTTTTTCCAACCAACTTATCTTATCAATTCCTTTTTTTAGAATTTTTTAAAAATTTTCATCTTTACAGTCATATTCTATCCCTTCATCATATTTACCATTATTTTTGTACATATATCTATAACTTCGTCTTTCTTTAAAATTTTGGGAGGTATTTTCTTCTAAGAGACCAAAATACTCCCAAAATCAAGTGGGTGGCTCTGTTCTATTTACCAGTCTAATACACATATGTACTTTTAAAATTTTTTTAAATTTCTTTTTACTCCCTTTCTTTTCCCCCCGATTTGGGGGTCTCTTCTGATTTGGTCAGCATACATTTTTCTGGGGTCTTTGGCATCCTTTTAGTATTTTATTCTCTCATTCACATATTCTTATCTGGATAAAATGACAAGGCAGAAAAACTCACCACAAAAAAAAAAAAAAAGAACAAGAGGCAGTACCAAAGGCTAGGGACATAATCAATACGGACATTGGGAATATGTCAGATCTAGAGTTCAGAATGATGATTCTCAAGGTGCTAGCTGGGCTCGAAAAAGACAAGGAAGATTTTAGAGGAACCCTGTCTGGAGAAATAAAAGCCCTTTCTGGAGAAATAAAAGAACTAAAGTCTAACCAAGCTGAAATCAAAAAAGTTTTTAATGAGGTGCAGTAAAAAATTGAGGCTCTTACTGTTAGGATAAATGAGACAGAAGAGAGAATTAGTGATATAGAAGACCAATGATGGAGAATATAGAAGCTGAGCAAAAGAGAGACAAACAACTGCTGGGCCATGAGGGGAGAATTCAAGAGATAAGTGATACCATAAGATGAAACAATATTAGAATAATTGGGATTCCAGAAGAAGAAAGAGAGAGGGGTGCAGAAGATATATTGTAGAGAATTACAGTAGAGAATATCCCTAATATGGCAAAAGGAACAAGCATCAAAATCCAGGAGACAAAGAGAATCCCCCTTGAAATCAATAAAAATTGGTCCACACCCTATCATCTAATAGTAAAACTTACAAGTCTTTGTGACAAAAAAAAATCCTGAAAGCAGCTCCAGATAAGAAGTCTATAATATACAATGGTAAAAATATTAGATTGGCAGCAGACTTATCCACAGAGACCTGGCAGGCCAGAAAGAACAGGCATGATATACTCAGAGCACTAATTGAGAAGAACATGCAGCCAAGAATACTATATCCAGCTAGGCTATCATTGAAAATAGAAGGAGAGATAAAAAGCTTCAAGGACAAACAAAAACTAGAAGAATTTGTAAACATCAAACCAGCCCTACAGGAAATATTGAAAGGAGTCCTCTAAGCAAAGAGAGAGCCTAAAAGTATTAGATCAGAAAGGAACAGAGACAATATACAGTAACAGTCACCTTACAGGCAATACAGTGGCACTAAATTCATATCTTTCAATAGTTACCCTGAATGTAAATAGGCTAAATGCCCCAATCAAAAGACAGGCTATCAGAATGGATAAAAAACCAAAACCCATCAATATGCTGTCTATAAGAAACTCATTTTAGACCACAAAACACCTCCAGATTTAAAGTGAGGGGGTGGAAAACAATTTACCATGCTAATGGACATCAAAGGAAAGCTGAGGTGGCAATCCTTATATCAGATAAATTAGATTTTAAGCCAAAGACTATAATAAGAGATAAGGAAGGACACTATATCACACCCAAACGGCCTTTCCAACAAGAAGATCTAAGAATTTTAAATATCTGTGCCCCTAACATGGGAGCAGCCAACTATATAAACCAATTAATGACAAAATCAAAAAACACATTGACAATAATACGATAATACTAGGGGACTTTAACACCCCCCTCACTGAAATGGACAGATCATCCAAGCAAAAGATCAAAAAGGAAATAGAAGCCTTAAATGATACACTGGACCAGATGGACATCACAGATCTATTCAGAACATTCCATCCCAAAGCAACAGAATGCATATTATTCTGTAGTGCACATGGAACATTCTCCAGAATAGATCACATCCTGGGTCACAAATCAGGTCTCAACTGATATCAAAAAATTGGGATCATTCTCTGCATATTTTCAGACCACAATGCTCTGAAGCTAGAGCTCAATCATAAGAGGAAATTTGGAAAGGAACCAAATACATGGAGGCTAAAAGAGCATCCTACTAAAGGATGGATGGTTCAATCAGGAAACTAAAAAGGAATTGAAAAAATTCATGGAAACAAAAGATAATGAAAGCACAACTGTGTTTTGCTGTGGGACACAACAAAGGCAGTCCTGAGAAGAATGTATATAGCAATACAAGCCTTTCTCAAGAAACAAGAAAGTTCTCAAATACACAACCTAACCCTACACCTAAAGTAGCTGGAGAAAGAATAGCAAAGAAAGTCTAAACCCAGCAGGAGAAGAGAAATAATAAAAATCAGAGCAGAAATCAATGAAATAGAAACCAAAAAAACAGTAGAGAAAATCAACAAAACTAGGAACTGGTTCTTTGAAAGAATTAATAAGATCGATAAACCCCTGGCCAGACTTATCAAAAAGAAAAGAGAAAGGACCCAAATTAATAAAATCATGAACGAAAGAGGAGAGATCATAACCAACACCAAAGAAATACAAATAATTTAAGAACATATTATGAGCAACTATACGCCAGCAAATTCGACAATCTGGAAGAAATGGATGTATTCCTAGAGACGTATAAACTACCAAAAGTGAAAAAGGAAGAAAGAGAAAACCTGAACAGACCCATAACCAGTAAGGAGACTGAAGCAGTCATCCAAAATCTCCCAACAAACAAGAGCCCAGGGCCAGACGGCCTCCCAGGGGAATTCTACCAAACATTTAAGGAAAAATTAAAACCTATTCTCCTGAAACTGTCCCAAAAAATAGAAATGGAAGGAAACTTCCAAACTCATTTTATGAGGCCAGCATTACCTTGATTCCCAAACCAGACAAAGACCCCATCAAGAAAGAAAATTTCAGACCAATATCCTTGATGAACACAGATGCGAAAATTCTCACCGAAATACTAGCCAATAGGATCCAACAGTACATTAAAATGATTATTCACCACGACCAAGTGGGATTTATCCCAGGGCTGCAAGGTTGGTTCAACATCTGCAAATCAATCAATGTGATACAATACATTGATAAAAGAAAGAATAAGAACCATATGACACCCTCAATAGATGCTGAAAAAGCATTTGACAATGTACAACATTCTTTCTTGATCAAAACTCTTCAAAGTGTAGGGAAGGAGGGTACATACCTCAATATCATCAAAGCCGTCTATGAAAAACCCATATCAAATATCATTCTCAATGGAGAAAAACTGAGAGCTTTTCCACTAAGGTCAGGAACACAGCAGGGATGTCCATTATCACCACTGCTATTCAACATAGTACTAGAACTCCTAGCCTCAGCAATCAGGCAACAAAAAGAAATTAAAGGCATCCAAACCAGCAAAGAAGAAGTCAAACTCTCCTCTTTGCAGATGATATGATACTTTCTGGGGAAAACCCAAAAGACCACTCCAAATCTGCTAGAACTTGTACAGGAATTTAGTAAAGTGTCAGGATATAAAATCAATGCTCAGAAATCAGTTGCAGGGGCACCTGGGTGGCTCAGTGGGTTAATGTCTGTGCCCTGGCTCAGGTCATGATCCCAGGGTCCTGGGATCGAGCCCTGCATTGGGTTCTGTGGGGAGCCTGCTTCCTCCTCTCTCTCTCTGTCTGCCTCTCTGACTACTTGTGATCTCTGTCTGTGAAATAAATAAATAAACAAGCAAATAAATAAATAAATAAATAAATAAAATCAGTTGCATTTCTATACATCAACAACAACACAGAAGAAAGAGAAATTAAGGAGTCGATCCCATTTACAATTGCACCCAAGACCATAAGATACCTAGGAATAAACTTAACCAAAGAGGCAAAGAATCTGTACTCAGAAAACTATAAAGTATTCATGAAAGAAATTGAGGAAATGAAAAAATGTTCCATGCTCATGGCTTGGAAGAACAAATATTGTGAAAATGTCTATGCTACCTAAAGCAATCTACACATTTAATTCAATCCCTATCAAAATACCATCAATGTTTTTCAAGGAAATGGAACAAATAATCCTAAAATTCATATGGAACCAGAAAAGACTCCAAATAGCCAGAAGAATGTTGAAAAAGAAAACCAAAGTTGGCAGCATCACAATTCCAGACTTCAAGCTCTATAACAAAGGTGTAATCATCAAGATAGTATGATACTGGCACAAAAACAGACACATAGATCAATAGAAAGGAATAGAGAGCCCAGAAATGGACCCTCAACTCTATGGTCAACTAATCTTCGACAAAGCAGGAAAGAATGTCCAATGGAAAAAAGACAGTCTCTTCAACAAATGGTGTTTGTAAAATTGGACAGCCACATGCAGAAGAATGAAACTGGACCATTTCCTTACACCACACACAAAAATAGACTCAAAATGGATGAAAGACCTCAATGTGAGACAGGAATCCATCAAAATCCTTGAAGAGAACACAGGCAGCAACCTCTTCAACTTCAGCTACAGCAACTTCTTCCTAGAAACATTGCCAAAGACAAGGGAAGCAAGAGCAAAAATCAACTACTGGGACTTCATCAAGATCAAAAGCTTTTGCACAGCAAAGGAAACAGTCAACAAAACCAAAAGACAACTGACAGAATGGGAGAAAATATTCTCAAATGACATATCAGATAAAGGGCTACTATCCAAAATCTATAAAGAACTTATTAAACTCAACACCCAAAGAACAAATAGTCCAATCAAGAAATGGGCAGAGGACATGAACAGACATTTCTGCAAAGAAGACATCCAGATGGCCAACAGACACATGAAAAACTGCTCCGCATCACTCGGCATCAGGGAAATACAAATCAAAACCACAATGAGATACCACCTCACACCAGTCAGAATGGCTATAATTAAGAAGTCAGGAAACAACAGATATTAGCAAGGATGTGGAGAAAGGGGAACTCTCCTACATTGTTGGTGGGAATGCAAGCTGGTGCAGTCCCTCTGGAACACAGCATGGAAGTTCCTCAAAAAGTGGAAAATAGCGCTACCCTATGACCCAGCAATTGCACTACTGGGTATTTACCCTAAAGATACAAACATAGTGATCCAAAGGGTCACATGCACCCAAATGTTTATAGCAGCAATGTCCACAATAGCCAAGTTATGGAAAGAACCTAGATGTCCATCAACAGATGAATGGATAAAGAAGAAGTGGTATATATATACAATGGAATACTATGCAGCCATCAAATGAAATGAAATCTTGCCATTTGCAATGACGTGCGTGGAACTAGAGGGTATTATGTTGAGCAAAATAAGTCAATCAGAGAAAGACAATTATCATATGATCTCCCTAATATGAGGAATTTGAGAGGCACAGTAGGGAGTTTGAGGGATAGGGAAGGAAAAAATGAAACAAGATGGGATCAGGAGGGAGACATACCATAAGAGACTCTTAATCTCACAAAACAAACTGAGGGTTTCGGGAGGAAGGAGGATAGAGAGAAGGTGGTTGGGTTATGGACATTGGGGAGGGTATGTGCTATGGTGAGTGCTGTGATGTGTGTAAGCCTAATGTTTCACAGACCTGTACCCCTAGGGCAAATAATACATTATATGTTAATTAAAAAAAACTTGACACACGCACACACACGCACACACACACACACTACCAGTTACACACAATCTGAATTAGATCAGCGGATTGTCTCAAAATCAATATCCTAGTTGTGCTACACTATAATTACACTATAATTTTATAAAATGTTACCATTGGAGGAAACTGGGTCAAGTGTACAAAGACTCTATCAACTCTCAGAATTGCATGTATACCTATAATTATTTCAATATAATTCCAATAAAAGCAAAAAAACCCAATAGTACTAAAAAGAGAGAAGAGACCATTGTGAGATGGTCTGCCAAGGATACTACCAAGGACACTGAAAATTGGGGGCCACTAAATTAACATGGGGACATAGCAAGTCTGACTATACTTGTGGGAGCTTTCTCAGCTTTAGATGATGGAGCAGATTCTTAAAATGCATATTTTCTCTAGAGTCAAGACTAGGATCCATAAAATTTTAAGAGATCATGAGTTTCAAGTCAAGAAATTTAAGGTCAAGAGAAAGAATTCATGAAGGCAAGGAAGTTTGATGCTTTTGGTACCCTTTTGGCAGGGGTCACATCAGAGGGGGCCACTCTTCCTATTTCCTTATTGTTGGCCCTGACAGTTCAACTTAATACTCACTTTGAGGTTTATGTAAACCAGTTTTGGAAAAGGATGTTTTTCTTTTTGACCTTGCCAGTTTTTTCCTTTTCCTTCTGGGTGGCCCAGTCAGCTGAGTGTCTGACTCTTGGTTTTGCCTCAGGTTATAATCTCATGGTTGTGAGATCAAACCCTGCCTCTGGCTCTGCACTGTCAGGAGTCTGCCTCAGATTCTCTCTCTCTCACTCACTCATAAATCAAATGAATAAATAAATAAATAAATAAATAAGTCTTTATTGAACTGAAATATAGGATTATCCAAAGAGGGCAGTCAAGAAAGGTTCATCTATAGCTTATCTGTCATTTTTGGCTAGGTGAACTGAGGTAGATACCTTGAGACCATGCTTCAATCTTTTGATTAACTCCTGTAATATTATTAGCTTTCTAATTTCATAACCTCACATATGTAGTTTTTTGTATGATCATATTCATCCAATTTTAGTGTTGTTTTGTTGTAATTAGTGTTAGATATGACAAGAAGGGAAATTCCCTCAATTTGATCCCATAACAAAATCAATGTTTTCATTTGTCTGTTGTCTTTTAAAGCTGTCCATATGTGTATTCAATTTTTATATATTTGTAGCAATATTATAACTCCAATTTTAAGTTATTCATTTTTACTTAGCATTATACCACCTGATTCTCCATTTTTGTTCTATAGATTCATTCAATTAACATTTTTAACTATTACTAAGCACCTGCCATTGTGGTTAGGGTAAGTTTAGGGGGAACTAATGTCTTCTAATCCAATTTAAAATACTTATTTTGAAAATAGAGAGGGAAAAATGAAAATAGAGAAAAGTGAAGATGTAAAGATTACTTAATAGTCAGTGATAATCCCTCTTGACTAGAGATGTAAGTGAAGTCTATCCCACAATTTGCCATCAGTGAGTCAGGATGCAATTCATTTAGCCCTTGTGGATTCATGCAGACATGTCTGGTGAAACCATCAAGAGGGATGAATCTTCACTCTTCTTGTTTTCTATAGATAAAATTTTAAAGAACCATTGCCAAACCTGTCATTCAATTTCCCAACAAGTGTTCAGTCAGCTAATGTATGCTGAAAACTGTCAAAGGGATTCCACACATTACAGGAATCTGTGTGCCCATTAGGGGCGAGGATTGATATATAATGATAGGCCAGGCTGACCCCATCAGGAAACTGGATGAAGATGCGGAGTCCATTCTCGCTATGTGAATAAAATGAATTCTGTTCACCTGCTATTTTATAAGATGACCTTCTAATGACAGTAAAAATCAATGCAGCCAGAGGCTTTGCTTCCACTAGAATTCCTTGGCCTTGAAGCTTGAGAATGCAAGGCGAAATGAAGATTCACATGAGGAAGGATATTCTGAAACATGGCGCACTCTGTAAATGGGTGATGTTGAAGTCTAAAAGAAACATTATAAAGTCTATTATATGTTTGCTTTTCTATTTTGCCTCATTTAAGAACAAGATGATTCATCATCCGAAGGCACTTTCTTAGACCCTGTCACTGTCAGGAAAAAAAAAAAAAAAGACAGTATTTCTCTTTGAGGACTTAACCTTAAATGGCTCTCTAATTGCTGATCTATAGTTGGCTAAGCTTAGCTTCTCAGAGCTAGGCATAGCGGTAAAGGGAAGAACGTGGGCCTATCAGTCCTTCTGTAGAGGGAAGGTCTTGCAAAGAAATCATACAGATGCAGGGCAAGAGAGTGTTCTGTGACTGCTGAGAAAAAGATTGGCTGAGGGTTTGGGTTAAGCTTCCCAGGGAGAGAGGAAGAGAACAATTTGCCTGAGAGTTTGTACTGATGAAAATGTTATCACACAGGATTCTACCTCATGAGGAGAGTATTGGTTAAAACCTTGACACTTTTATTCAGTTTGTTTTCAGTGTGATAGCCTCTTGCTCATCCCCAGGAGGGCCTGGAGAAGACCCTGACCTTTCTTACCTGGACTCCTTGACTCAATCTCCTCTCTTGAGAGGTGAGTTTAGTGTTATTTGGATGTGCACAGCATCTGAGTCCTCGAAGGGCTGCAGAATTCTGGGCTGGTTCTGGTTGTGAAAGAAAGGAATAGGTCTTTTATAGAGAGGAGTGTCAGGACACCTTGTCTGTTTTATCTTAGAGATACCACAGGGACTGACTGCATCTTCAGTTACTTTCTTGTTCCTTTTTATGTTGAGAAAAGAGGGTAGAGAAATTGGTATACAGGACTTTTGAAGTCTAGGTTTTGCGAGAAGAGATTGAATTTACCCAGGTTTTTGTTTGAAAGGCTGGAAGTTGTTAAGAGGATTCGAATACCATTATCAACTGTGTTCTTGTCTCTCTGAGGCTGAGGACCATAGATTTGTTTCTAAAATAAAATCTGGTGGAATGCTATTATTGATAGGTGCTTTCTGGATGTGAATGCACATATACTTCTTTCTCAGTCCATGACATGGGTTTACTGAGAGTCGTGGATGATGCTACAAAATATAGAGAGAGAATTTTGAGTTTCAGTGTTCACTTTCTGCTAAGGTAAAGGCCAATAGTCCTAGGTTATAGAATATTTTCCCAAGAGCTCATTTGAGCGACTGCTGCAGCTGGGATCTTGTTCTCCTTGTAGAATATTTTGGCTTGTAATTTTTCTTACCAGAGAGCTATGATTTTAGATATGGAGGTATCAGCCTTCCTCAGGGGACCATCTCTGTGATCCGGGCATCTTTTAGATCTGTTACAAATGACCTGACTCCGTGTAGCCACTACAATAACAAAACAAGCCCTATATTCACTAAAACAGCTAACAGCTCAAAAGAAATGTCCCTGTCACTAATGTGAGCAAATTCTATTTGATTTAAAACCAACCAACCAACCAACCAACCAACCAACCAATCTACCCTTAATACTGCGAAGGACAGGCTGAAGCCATAAACTCAAGTCTTTGGTTGAAATTTCCAATGGTGTTCTCCAAGGGGCCTGGTGATTCAGGTAGCTGATGGAAGCATATTTAAAGCTACAATGTAATAAACCTGCAAGGGGAAGGTAATTTACAGCATGGAGGGAGATCTGGGCATGGGCAGATGATTCAGCTGATTTCTCTGTCGGGTCAGCTACATTGAAAATTTGGACCAAGAAAACAGGTATTTTTTTTGTCTTCTCACTGAGATCCTTATCTCCCTTTCCCCTCTACTCCGTAGGACCATGAAGTGTTTTGACTTGCTTTATAGACTAGAGGTTATAAAGCAAGGGTTTATTGATCTTACTTCCAACAAACATCTTTCATTTTCATTAAATAATAAGCCTAAAATCTGGTATGTTGCAAGTAATACACTTGTACTTTGCATCTTTACAATGTGTTAAACATGGCAGTTAAGATGAAGCTAATTTCTCAAGCTCTATTAGAGACTACATGAATTATTCGAATCAAACTACAACACAAATTCAGACATCAAAAAAAAAAAATCCTCAGAAAAATACATATCCCGGATTCTCAAATCTTCATGAGGCTGAAACTTTTTTCATATTCTTTCTCCTTATAAGAGTATTAGGTCATCAATAGAAATAATTTTAAGGGGCACCTGGGTGGCTCAGTGGGTTTAAGCCTCTGCCTTCGGCTCAGGTTATGATCCCAGGGTCCTGGGATCTCAGCAGGGAGCCTGCTTCCTCCTCTCTCTGCCTGCCTCTCTGCCTTCTTGTAATCTCTGTCAAATAAATAAATAAAATATTTTAAAAAAAGAAATAATTTTAAAATTTAGGAAAATATAAAGAGGAAGGTAAAACTCAGTTTGGAACCACTTATAATAACAACATAAAAAAAAATACCTAGGAATAAATTCAACAAAAGAAGTGTAAGTTTATATACTGAAGACTAAAAGGCATTGTTGAAAGAAATTAAAGGAAATCTAACTAAATGAAAAAAAAATCCTATGTTCATGGATCAGAAGACTTAGTATTATTAAGGTGGTACTAGTCCCCAAACTGATCTACAAATTCAGTGTGACCTGTATTAGAATCCTAGCTGCCTTTTGGTGGGCAGAAAGAAATAAACTGAACCCAGAATTCAAATGGAAATTTAAGAAACCCAAAATAGCCAAAAGAGTCTTGAGAAAGAAAAACAAAGTTTAAAGAATCATACTTCCCAATTTCAAAATTTAATACAAAGCTACAATAATCAAGATGGTGAGGTGCTGGTGTGAGTCTAGACATACAGATCAATGGAATAGCATTTAGAGTACAGAATTAAACTCATATTTGTGAATTTGCAATCAACTAATTTTTGACAAGGGTGCCAAGATCCCCCTTAATAGGGGAAAGACAGTCTTTTCAACACATGGTGATTGGACAACTGGATATCCATGAAAAAGAATGAAAGTTGACTCTTTCCTCAAACAATATACAAATATTAACACAAAATGGATTGTAGACCTAAATATAACAGCTAAACTATAAAACTCTTTGAAGAAAACATAGGCATACATTTTGTGACCTTAGGTTAGTCAATGAACTCTTAGATACAACATCTAAACCACAAGCAACAAAATAAAATATAATGGAACTTAATCAAAATTTAAAACTTTTGTGCTTCAAAGGACACTATCAAGAAAATGAAATGGGAGAAAATATTTGAAAGCATATATCTGAAAGGGACTTGTATGTAGAATATATAAAGAACGTCTATAACTCAATAATAAAAAGATAAATAACCTAATTGAAAAATAGTCAAAAGATCTGAATAGACATTTCTCCTAAAAGGACATATATGCCTACTTAGGATATATGGTGGGTTCAGTTCCAGACCACTGCAATAAAGCAAGAATTACCAAAATGTGACAGAGAAACGTGAAATGAGCAAATGATCCAGGGGAAAAAAAAAATGGCACTGATAGGCTTGCTTGCTGCAAGATGGCCACAAACCTTCAATTCGTAAAAAATGCAGTATCTGTAAAGTGCAATAAAGCAAAGTGGTATAAATGGCTGGTAAACACATGAAAAGATGCTCAACATCCTTA
>ML104457.1:12397-25996 GCA_003697995.1 Taxidea taxus jeffersonii | reverse complement strand
TTTAAAAGATTTGTAAGTACATAAGAGGTCATATATTGATTGAATGGTCCCATTTATATGAAATGTTCAGCATAGGCAAATCTACAGTGACAAAAAGAAAAATTAAGGTTTGCCTAGGGCTGGGGGTAAGCAGGTGCAGAGTGATCACTAATGGTACAAGATTCCTTTTTGCAGTAATGAAAATGTTCTAAAATTGTTTGTGGTGATGGTTGTATAACTCTGTGACTATACTAACAAACATTCAATTGCATACTTCAAATGGGTGAATCATGATATGTGAATTAATCTCAATAAAGTTGTTATTTTTTAGAAGGCAACAATATAGTAAAGAAGACATATCTATAAACAGCTAAAATGATACTGGGAAATGTGAAACAGATATGAACAATGCATTCTGGAATCTCAGGGGAAGGTGCAGTTATTAAGTCCAGGCACCTGGAAGATGGCTTTATGAAGTTAACACAATGGAGCTGAGTCTGAAAGCAAAATTAGAATGTCATAGACAGCAGAGATTAGAGGCTGAGAAGATAGCATGGGCAAAGTCACAGGTAGGTGCAAGGACTGGGTTTTTCTGGAGGAGTGGCAAATCATGGCAAGTCATCGAGTTGGAAGTTGGTGAATGGTGAGTGGGGAATATAGAAAGAAAAGAGGTTGGAAAGGGATCTAGTTGGAGGGCATTGAAGGCCATGTTGAGGAGTTAGGCTTTATTCTATAATCTTCTGTATGTGGGAAAGAGTAATTTTTTTTTTTAATTTTCAGCTTATTGGGTCATCTGGGAGGTTCTGTCAGTTGAGTGTCCAATTCTTGATTTTGGCTCAGGTCATGATCTCAGGGTGGTGAGATCAAGCCCTGCATCAGGCTCCACACTGGATGTGGAGCCTACTTAAGATTCTATCTCCCTTTCCCTTTTCTTCTCCCCACTGCTTGTGTGTACTTGCTCTCTCTCTTTCTCTGTCTCAAATAAAAAAAAAATCTTTAAAAATTTTTCTCAGCTTATTGAGGTTTAATAGACAACATTGCATATATTTATAATGTACAAAGTGATGATTTGACATACATATACTATGTGAAATGACTACCACACATCCATCACCTCACATTGTTAGCATTTTTTATTTGTGTGTGCTGAGAATGCTTAAGGTCTATTCTCTCAGAAAATTTCAAATGTGTATGGTAGTATTATTAACTATAAGCACTGCTGTACTTAGATACTCAGACTTATTCATCTAATACCTGAAGGCTTGTACCCTTTGACCAGCATCTCATCTCTTCTACTTCCAAACCCCTCATAACCCATCATTCTAGAGAGAGTGTACTTTAAAACTGGACCTGAGTTGACATTTTTCAATATGAGAGTTCTATTTTCAGCAAATCAGTACCATACATTAAACTAAATTAATGTTGCAAGTTTGAATTTTACTAATTTTGTTTTAATATGTGTAGTATATAAGTATAAATTTCCTTTGGTTTTATAGTTGTATAAGTATTTAAAGTATAAGGAATTTATATCTAGCCCCACTTTGTACTAGGGGACACTGCTCTATGGTCTTTTCAGCAGTGCTGAGAATCTGTATCTAAATCTTAGCACCATGGGTACATTAGATTTTTCATAGAGTAACGAAGTAAGACAATCATATCTGACCTATTAAGAAATGAAAATTAAGATAGTTGAATCATTTGGAGTAGTACAATGCATGATCTTAATGTAGGATGGAACCTTTGATATAGATTTTATTTGATGATTCAAACTTTCTTTGGAAGTAATATTGTTCTAGTCACAGCTATGGGTAACGTAAGGAACGAATGGATAAATATCCAGCAATTTTTTCCCCCTTGTCTGTTCACTAGATTTAACATTTTGACAGACTCATTTGACAAAAACAGATTGATCATTTAACCCTTTTACAAAAAGAAGGAAGAAAAGAAGGAAGAGAGAGAGGAGGGAGGGAGGGAGTATGGGAGACAGGAAGGAAAGAATGGAAGGAAAAAGAAGAGCCCCCAAGTATTTTATCTCACAGGCACTGGGAAGTAGTAATCCTTTTTCCTTTCTTTGTTTCAAAGAGACAATTGTTGTGACCTTAAATACAAGCTCAGGGTCTATTTTCTTGTCAAAAAGATATAGGAACTTTGAAAATCAACAACGACAACAACAAACATGTTTCCCCTCATCTCCTTCTATATTTCAAGTCTGCAAATTGTTGTATCATGTTGCCTTTTGAAATAATGCAAGAAACAATGTTAGTATATTTTATCAAAAGAGACCTTGTTAAAACTTGAAAATTTCTAAATAACTTTTCTAGGTAACTATATTTTTATGATTCTTTAAAACTTAAAGATTAAAGCATTAAAAAATTCAAATGTTTATATGTTCCTTATTGTCAACATTTAAATGAAAACATCACCACAAATTCAGTGAAGAATAGGTAAAAGGAATAGGAGGGAGAGGTTTTTTATAATTATTCAATTTTTATCAAAAAAACTAAGTTTGTTATCCATACTCATTTCACTTGTTCTTCTTTTATTTTTATTGGTATATCTGACTCCCTTTTGGTTACTTTTTACTTCCCTCATTTTCTATCTGCTTTTCTCTTTTTTATTTCTCTTTATTTATTGCTTCCTCTCTCTCTCTTTTTGCCTCCTCTTTGCTTCCTTTTCTCCCTTTCCCCACTTAGTGGACCGTACTTGGGACTAAAGGGAAATTTTTAAGGATAATTTAGAACAAATTTTGTGTATTGAATATGATTTAATATTATTTATTGTTCACTTAAAATGTGATGAGTTAAGCTTTTTATCTTTTTTCTTCTTAAGAAAGCAAAGCAATTAAGTTACTTTTCTTTTATGTATAACTATTTACAAGAACAATGGACTCCAGTATAAGGGGTGATGAGTTGGATGTGTGCAAGAATAATACCAGCATGCATTCACTGTAATTTTCTTTAGCTAAGAGAATTCTTTGTGACTATTAGCACCCATATCAAGGCCCTTTCTTTGCCTTCTTCCTCCCTACTATGGTCCTGGTATGCAGTGTTCATTTACAGTTAGATTATATGAATTTAGTATGAATTTTGCTTGTATATATAAACCAGTTCATCTTCTCTTATTCTAAAATCAGTGTGCAGGGGCACCTGGGTGGCTCAGTGGGTTAAGCCTCTGCTTTCGGCTCATGATCCCAGGGTCCTGGGATCGAGCCCCACATCGGGCTCTCTGATCAGCTGGGAGCTTGCTTCCTCCTCTCTCTCTGCCTGCCTCTCTGCCTACTTGTGATTTCTCTCTGTCAAATAAATAAATAAAATCTTTAAAATAAATAAAATAAAATCAGTGTGCATATCTTGGCTTAACTGTTCCTGCATTGGTGAAATAATCAGAAATATGCAGCAATGTATTTATCCCTGCTTATTTTTTTTTCCTTTGAAATATACATTATAAGATATTAATACAGCTACTCCAGATTTTGTTTAATTAGTGTATCATGAACTGTCTTTTTTATTCCTTTCACTTTTAATCTATCTGCTTTTTCATATTTAAAGTGTGTTTCTTATAGAGAGCATATAGTTGTTTTTGACATCTGATCTGACAATGTCTGCTTCTTATTTCATATGGCTACACCAACTATATTTGATATAATTAGTGCTATTGTTTAATTTAAATCTGTGCTTTTTTCCTATTCACCTTTTATTTAAGATCATACTAAATTACAAATTTGAGAAAGCTGACAAATACCTCAAGAAATCCAGAAATAAGTAACATGTTTTTTGTTTTTTTTTAATTTATTTATTTGACAGACAGCACAAGTAGGCAGAGAGGCAGGCAGAGGTAGAGGGAGAAGCAGGCTCCCCGCTGAGCAAGGAACCCGATGCGGGACTCGATCCCAGGATCCTGGGATCATGACCTGAGCTGAAGGCAGCCGCTTAACCAACTGAGCCACCCAGGCGTCCCAAGTAACATGTTTTTAATTAAATGACTGCCTAAATATATTTGGGTTGCATATCCATTTATCCTTTAATTCTTGATATGACAATAACTTTGATAATATTTTCTATAGAAATAATACAAAGATGATCCTCTTTGTCATCTAGTATGGTTAAATAAAATTATTTTTCCTATTGATAATTTCTAAAACAGTTTATTTTAGTTTCACAACTCATTATAGAAATAATCATATACATTTTTTTAAAAGATTTTATTTATTTATTTGTTAGAGGGAGAGAGAGCACGAGCACAGGCAGACAGAGAGGCAGGCAGAGGCAGAGGGAGAAGCAGGCTCCATGCCGAGCAAGGAGCCCCATGCAGGACTCGATCCCAGGATGCTGGGATCATGACCTGAGCCAAAGGCAGCCGCCCAACCAACTGAGCCACTCAGGCGTCCCCATATACATTTTTAGTGTTATCAAATTTGGAAAACCTCAGTAAAGTTTCTTTCATAGGTAATTTTAAAATTTGGAGGAATTTCCTATAGACTAGTCTCTGGCTCCAAACATTTCACATCTTATTTCACTTAGCATAGTGGCTTCTGGGTCCATCTATGTTGTTGCAAATGGTAGGATTTCCTTCTCTTTTAAGGCAAAACAATATTCCATTGTATGTATATACCACACTTTTACAATTCATAAGTCTATTGATGGACTTTCAGGTTGTTTCTACATCTTGGCTATTGTAAATAATGCTGCAGTGAACATGGGAATGCAGATGTGTCTTCAAGATCTTGATTTCAATTATTTTGGATATATACCTAGGAGTGGGATTGCTGGATTATATGGTAGTTTTATTAAATTTTTGAGAAATCTCCATACTGTTTTTTACAGTTTCATTTTTTACCGCTTTCATACAAACCATTTGCCAAATTGACCCTCTGCCATTCTTTAAATATTGCCCACTTTCCAACCTCTGGACTATGGCACAAGCTCTGGACATATCAATGTGTTTCCTGAAACATCTCTAGATCTGCTTCTTATCCTTCTGCTCATCCATCAGCAGTCAGCTCAGTGTCACTGTCACCCAGTTTCATTCAGATACCCCCCTTTTGTGCTCTTATAGTATCCATATAACACATTTATCCTTCTAACTAGACCACATGCTTCTAGAGTTGTTTTTTAATGCCATAAAATAATTTCTACTATAGTCATTGATTATTTTTACATTCAAACAAAATAAAAGAATTGTAAGGGCATACTTATTGAGATGATTGGTGAATTGAGTTGCAGAAGAGAGTTGCATGGAGGGGTTAGGTGAGCAACTGATGGGTCATGATGCCTGTTTCCAGGGCTCTCATGGTGAAATGTTTTAATGTTCAACTGGTGGAGATTGCAGGGAAGTAGATTTCCTCTCGATATAAGAAAGATGAACAGAATTGTCTGAAGAAAGAGAAGGTTACTGGGTAAGGAGGAAGTAAATGAGTCACTTCTGGATCTACTTAGAGAAATGTTGTACCATGTCTCTGATAGAATAATTTTTCTATTGGAGGGCAGAAGTCAGCTTCTTCTAGAGGATTGGGTCAGTTGGCCTGTAGGTCTCTTTCAACTTTTGGATTCCACTATTCTTTTCTAAAGAAAAAAACAAATGAAATGGCTTCTCTTGAAACAATGAGATACTACTACACATTTTTTAGAGTGGCCAAAACTCTGAACACTGACAACACCAGATTCTGGCAAGGATTTGGAACAACAGAAATTCTCATACATTGCTGATAAGAATGCAAAATGATACAGTTACTTTGCAAGACAGTTTGGTGATTTCTTACATAACTGAACATACTTTTACTATATAATCCAGCAATAGTGCTTCTTGGTATTCACCCAAATGAGTTGCTGCACATGGATATTTATAGTAACTTTATTCATAATTGCCCAAATGTGGAAGCAAGATTACCTTTAGCAGATGAATGGACTTTGAAAAAACAAAACACTGTTGTATAAACATGCAACAGAATATTATGCAACACTACAAAGGAAATAGCTATCCATTCATGAAAAGACATGGAGGAATCTTAAATGCGTATTACTAAATGAAAGAACCCAACCTGAAAAGGCTACAGAGTATATGATTCCAACTATAAGACATTGTGGAAAAGAGAAAACCTATGGAAGCCATAAAAAGACCAGGGGTTGCCAGGGTTAGGGAATCAATAGACAGAGCACAGTTTTTAGGGTAGTGAAAATACTCTGTGATATTATAGTGATATTATGTTATTATATATTTGTCCAAATCTACAGAATGTCCAAAACCAAGAGTGAACCCTAAGGTAAACCATGGACTTTGGGTGATTATGGTGCATCAGTGTAGGTTCATCCTTGGTAAAAAATATGCTATTCTGGTGAGTGAAGGTGATAACAAGGAGGTTATATACATGCGAGTTCAGGGGACATATGGGAAATCTCTGCAGCTTCCTCTCAATTTTGTTATAAACCTAAAACTGCTCTTTAAAAAAGTCTTAAAGAACAAATAATGGCTTCCCTACACTTAACACTCTTAACACAGATTTACCAACATAGCACTCACTATTCAGAGGGCTTTAGTGTAGACAGAGGAATAAAGGCCCTTTTAGAATACAGATTTGAACTTATTTATTGGAGAAGTATTTTCTAGATCCTCCTTTCCTGCTTTCTGTTCACTCTTTTTCTCATCACCATCCTGTTCCTGATGGCCACCATCTATCAGTATAATAGTAAAGAGTGATGTCATGTATATCTTAAGACACTTGTTTTACTCTTCCTTATGTTACATTCCTTTTTGTACTCAAATTATCTACCCATTTAGATTATTAATTATGTCTCAACCTTTTATTTACCTTTTGCAGTGTTTATATCTGTCCTTAGCAAGGGTTCCATAAATGATTGTTAAGCTGAATTGAATTTAGGCAACAGGGCAAAACAGACCCAATCAATCCATTCTAAATATTGCAGTAATCTACCAGAGGAATTAAAATAGAAAACAACAACAACAACAACAACAAAAACTATAAACATGGGGCCCCAGTATGCTCTGGCATACACGAAATCATTTCCTGAAATGTGGCAAATTGTCAATCCTGGCAAAGTGAGAAGGTAGGTATGTCAATTACAGGTTGAGAGGTGACTAACACCAATGAGAATTAGGAGCAAGAACATAAATCAGTTCCTGAGGCACTTAGGTGGCTCAGTGGTTAAGCATCTGCTCTGGGCTCAGAACATGACCCAGCATCCTAGGAATGAGGTCAACATCCCCATGGTGGCCTTCCTGCTCAGCGGGGAGTCTGCTTCTCCATCTTCATGCTCTTGCACTCTCTCTCTCTCCCTTTCAAATAAATAAATAAAATTTTAAAAAACAAAACAAAACTGAGTTCTCATGTCCTGACTTAGTATCAAGTGGTCCTCAGTAGAATCTGACAGGCAGAACCCCACCCATCCCAACACACACACTGACTTGTGAATCCAGAAAATAGTACAAACCCAGGAATTCTGTCCATTGTTAATGTTGAACAAGAATCATATACAGTATGAGTTAGGAGATACCAGAATTTACAAAGTAAGAATGTTTCTGCCTCTTTTGTAGGCATCTAAAAATGAAATTATTTGCCAATGGGAAGGAAAGAAGCAACCAGATTTTTTAAGAGGAGAGGAAAAGCTTTGATTCCTCTTTTTTTCTTACAGATTTTCTGTGACTAGCAAAACTATGTTTATCAGTCCCTTGGGGACTGATAGCAAAATATTGCACAGTATCTGCCAGGTAGTTGTTGAATCTGTAAATCATCCACCTTTCCCAGATTTGTTACATTCAGAAAGACCCTAAGGGGTAGCATCTTTCTTGAAGCTGAAAATAATTGCTAATCTTTATAAAGGCAGAGAGAGGCCTGAGGGAAAGAATAATGGGGATAGAGACTAGCAGCAGTGGAAAAAGGGGATAGTGGGTGGGGAGGGGGGTAGCTTGCATTTTAGGGGCAGTCTGACAGTTTGCACATTTTCAACAAGTCTGCACAACCAGTCCTATTGTCTTGTCTTCTGTAGCAGCAGAGATGGGCGATGATGACAATGTTGTGTGAGTCCTGGGTTCAGGAAGGGTGTTTTGGTGCTGTGCCCCATGGGACCTTCTAGCTGACAGCATCACCTATTTCAAAAAAATAATAATTTTTTTTCTGTGATTCCAGTCAAGGCTGAAGCTGAGAAATTTTCCTGACGGGGCAGAAGTTGTGGCATACATGGTCTGTTAGATTTGCTTTCTTTGTTCAGTGAAACATAAAGTCACTATTCTACCAATAAACCTAGGATATTCTCTGTCTTTCTCTCTTTCATACACACACTCACCCCTACCTCCCATGTGCATGGATTTGTACACAAATATACACCTTATTACTTTAGAATCAGTCCTCTCTCTATATATGGTTATAGTTATGGATAGAGCCTAGTCTCTCTCTCTCCATCTCTCTAATGTTTCCTAGATTAATGGCTGACTTTCTACCTACATTTGGTACTTCAAGGGCCATCCTAATAGGATGAAGACTTTTTGCCATTAAGGATATTTGAAAAAAATGTGCCACCAGGCCTTAAGGCAATACTAAAAGGTCATTCCAAACAATTTTTGAGCAGGGATTAATTGCTTTACTCAGTGAAATAAGTGACAGTTTCACCCAATAGCTAATTTGAAGGAGACAAAAGGCACCTGGAAATACAGAGTTTGGTGTGCTTGATAAAAACAAAAACAGTCTCCTCAGTTTGTAATTACAGCTTGTGTTAAAGGTTTCTTCCTAATGTGGAGGTGTTGCCAAGGCAATAGCTTGGCAATCTTCTACACTGCTGCTTTTCACATTAATCCACATAGGCTCCACAGATATTAATCTTTATAACACACCTATGCTGTCCAAAGGGCAAAACACATATTTAATCTGTTTTTCAGGGTAGGGAAAGAGCATTAGAAGACAAGGTTTTCTGGTTTCCCTTCTCCTTTCCAGGTCATGCCATCAGAACCAGGCCATGAATTTTGAAATGGCCTTAGTGCCTCAGCCCAGGTCTATGGGGAAAAGAGAGCAGGAGACCTTAAGGACACGCAACAAACCAGATCAAGGACAGCTGATGGTCAGAGCTGGAAATTCTGCTACTGAGACAAGGTGGAAGCCAGGAGGAGGAAGCCCAAAAGGAATGAGAGCCAAAAGTCACAGTTAGCAAAGCTTAGGGCCAAAACACAAGAAGGAACCAAAGGAGCAATTAATCTTGAGCAGGATTTAGAGTTGCTGACAATGTGTTTGGATAATTCACAAGAAATGGGGCCATTTTGTGTTCCCTCTTTTCTCAGTTGGCTCAGAGGTACAGAAAGATTAAAAATGTGATTTCTGTTGGTGAAATAAATCGAGGGGAATCAGAGACACCTTGGGAGGAGTCACACTGAAGGAGTTACCACTTCTAAACATTATCCCAGCAATGCACAACCAGGAAGCCAGAAACATACCAGGATCTGTGGCAAACCCTTGAATCTCACTTGCCTGGTGACTGCACTGAAGTTAAGCCTCCAAAATGTGGAGTTGATTTATTCTGGCAACTGAATGTACTGGCTTTCAAGTTTCAAGGAAAGGAAGGCTATGGACAGAATGAAATTCTAAATTCACACACGCCCAATTTATAATCTATGGCATTTGTTTGCTAATTATGTTAGTAAAATGTATAACTAGCAACTATTATACATTGTTCCCATAACTCTCTTCAAAAGAAGGTGTCTTTTATGTCTAGCCTCTGACAACAGGGCAAAAAAGAGAAGGCCATGTGACCATAACTTCTACTCCTGTGTCAAGGAGAAAGAGCCTCCTGGGGACATTGCTTCATGTTTCTTTAATATTAAATCCAACAAGTTCTGTGTCCCAGAACTTGGTTTAAATCCCCAGTCTGGCCTCATCCCAAAGAAGGCCCGGAGCCTGTCAGGTCTTAACAGGGTCCTGACTTTGTTGATTGATTCTGCTTATTGAAATTCAGCAGCAGAGGAAGAAGGTGCCTCTTCCCTGCAGCCAGCTCCTTTCCCTGAGCAAACAAGACTGAGGCTCAAAGGCAATGTAAACCAAGGTTTCCATAGCCAATTTCAATACTCAGTTCCTCCCTAAAACCAGTAACTAAACCCACACCAGAAGGCAGACACACCCATCTAGATAAAGAATGTATTTATTTGGGTTCATGCAGAAACCAAAGAATGAAGAATAGGGTAGATGAGAAAATCTTATTCTGGACCTCACAGCTGAGGTGAGAGCTGTTTCATGGAGCCTGGCTGACCGCTTCAGCTTGCTTCTGTACATATATCATGCCTTTTAGACTTTGGCATGCCTTGAGTTTTCAGTTCAGTTTTGGCATTTGCTGTTTGCATGGATTTTTCTTCCTTGTATTTTCCACATATCTCATGCCACTATTAAAAGTGTTTTGGATAGACTGGTCCTAACAATTGAGTAAAAAATTATGGCTCTGAAGAGTATTATTTTCAATATAATTTCACTATCTGGAAACCAGCTGGCATCTAATATATCCTTACATATCTATATATGTCACTGTACATAAATATATAGGTAGTTTTACACATAAAATGTTAAGTATATTTGTATGTGTTTTTCTTTAAGTAAATATATGTAAAATCTAACCTCAGTTCTACTTGGCTTGGGCAATAAGCTAGCATCTAGTTTTTCATCTAATTGGCAAACCCTCATAATAAATTAATTAAAAGAATATAATTTTCCCTTCTGTTTTCTTTAAAATATAATTTGAGATTAGAGGAAAACAGAGCAAATATCAATGAAGGTCGGCTGTTTGTCCTTCTTTCCTTCCTTCCTTCCTTTTTCCCTCCCTCCCTCCTTTCTTTCTTTCCTTCTTCTTTTTTTCCCCCAAATATCTGTTATCCTGAAGATGACATACAAAAAAGGAATGACCTTGAAATATTGGGTTGTGACTTCTTTTGACCTTTATATTCTGTCTTTGAGTTGATGTGGAGATATAAAAAATTGCCCCCCCCCCTTGCTGATACTTGATCTATCTCTAAAGGTCCATCGCAGCTTCAGAGCTCCCTGTGGGGTCAGCTGAGGCCTTTGTTGGGGCTGGACTTGTAGCTCAGCTTCTCTCTTTGTCAAAGCCTCTTATTTTCCTTCTCTTCATCAGATGTTGATCAAGAAAATCTCTAATAAGCTTCCTACCTAAGCACTACCTAAGCTTCCTAAGCAAAGCCACTACCCAGTCTCTGGTTCCAGGGGAACCCAACCTGCAACAGAGCTATGAAAAAAATAAAACTGTCTTTTGGAATACATTTCAGGCCAGGAGGGGCTGCTTTAGTTAAGATGGTCAGGTAAGGCTCTTCTGAGCAGCTGATATTTGAGTTGAGGTGTGAGTGTGAGAAAGGGCACAGAAAGAATTGAGGAAGTAGCATCCCAGTTGGGTATGAAAATCTTGAGGTGAGAATGAGTTTGGTATGTTTCAGAAAAAAGAAGGAAGGCTGGTATTAACTCAAGCATGGTTAATGAGAAAGAGACTGGTAGAAAGAGTGACTAGATCGTGGAATTTGAATTTTATTCTGAATTCAATGAGGAATTATTAGAAGTAACTAAAAATACCACTTTGACTCCCGTGTAGTGAATGACTTGTAGGAGTTAAAGAGTAGAATAAGAAAGAATAGTGAATTATCAGACCATATAGTTACCCAGGAAAAAGATGGGGTTTTTTGGAAGAAGTGATAATGGTGAGATGTGGTTGAATTTTAGGATATTTTGCAGGGGAATCCAAAAAAGTTGTGATGGATTATATGTAGGACAATAGAAAGAGAATAAAGATGACCATTAGGACTGGCCTGAGTAACTGGAACAGTGTCACTACTAGGAAAGACTAGAAGAGGAGTATGTTTGGAAGAGGGAATTGAAGTAACTTAAGGTTGTGTATGGGTTTGATATGATTTCAAATCCACTTGTTTATGACAAAAATAAAATTGTTAATAGTAACATTGTTTTTGCTATAAGAGTAAAGTCCGCTGTGACAGAGTGTTGTCATCTCATCTGTTGCTGGTGATAAGCTGAGCTGCTGAGGGGGGCCCCTGGGGGCTTATCAATAAAAACATGAAGAAGCAACTATGGCAAGGGGACATTTAGACATAAAGACTGAGGGTCTGTGAGGACTATCCAAGAGGTGTTCATTAGCTCCTGCCAGTAAAGACAACTCTTCCCTGCAGTGATGAAGACCATGGAGTGGCCTCAGAGCTCTTCTTGCTGGGCAATGCCAACACCATGGCCCACATTCCCTAGCAACATGCTTTAGCAACAGGGGACTCTTGCACTAGCACTGGACATCAGTGCTCCTATAAAGGGTACACCT
Organism: Taxidea taxus jeffersonii; assembly: GCA_003697995.1. Lineage (NCBI taxonomy): Eukaryota > Metazoa > Chordata > Mammalia > Carnivora > Mustelidae > Taxidea > Taxidea taxus. The sequence continues at coordinate 13,703 of ML104457.1, read as the reverse complement.
CAACTAAACTTGGACTTTATTCCTTTCATCTTCCTTTGCCTGGAAAAATATTATGGTAAATATATCATTAGCTTGGAGCATATTACTTCTTTATTGCTTGTTAAGAGATATCATCCTGTATGATATTGGCTTGTGGAACTTTTCCTGGAGAAAAGGAATAGATTCAAAGGTTATATTATATAATTAAGTAGTGAATAAACCCTATCAACACTTTCAATCTCTGTGTATTTCAGAGTTTTCCATTCTTTCCTCGGCACCTATGAGATTTGGCAGACCCAATCTCAATTATCTGCAAACTCTTTTGTATTTCTTAGAGATTCTGCATTTACAGCAACTATCCAGTGACACTAATGCTGTGGACATTTTGAACAGCAAAGATTCAAGTGAAAATAGCACTGTCACGGCAGACCCAGCTTTGAATGATTTCCCAGCCAATTATCAGTTGTATAATATTGGGCAAGTTTAAATCTTTTCAGAGCTTTAGTTTCTTGTAAAACCATGAATAATATACCTACCTCATAAAGTTTCTGGGAGAATTAAATGTCATGTCTATAGAGCATAAGACAAGTAACCCAGTTTCTCACTCACAATAGGACTCACTAATTTAGTTTACAACCCTCTCCCTCTCAAAAAAGCTATATATTCACGAATTATGTTAGAATTAATAAAAATCATTGTAAGACCGTTGGCATTTAGAGAATTAATATGTGCAGTTTTGACAATTGCTAAGCAATTCCAATAGTCCACATAATGTGATAGTTTGAATTTTGCGGATATACGCAATTAAATCCTACATACCAAGAGGAGGCTAGTTGGTAGGAGGGAGTCACATTCCTCAGGTGGAGCCTATCCAATGCCAAACATCCTCATCTCAGCTTGACTTTATGGTTCTTAGCTCATCCCCCCCCATCTGTGCACCTTCTGTGAAGCAAGAATCTGTATTTTATGGAAAGTGCCCCTGCTAAACAAAGAAACAGAAAAAACAAAACAAAACAAAACAGACAACCAAAACCAACTAGTAAATAAAAACGGTGTTGGTGTGGTGCCTGGGTGCTCAACTGGTTAAAATTCTGACTTGATTTCAGCTCAGGTCATGATCTTGTGGTCATGGGATTGAGCCCCGAGTTGGGGAGATTCTCTCTCCCTCCCTCTGTGCTCCTACCCTCACTAGATCACGCTCTCTCTCTCTCTCTCTCTCTCTCTCTCAAACACACAAACAAACAAACAAATAAAATCTTTAAAAACAATGTTGTCATGGTGTGAAGAGAAAGTTAAACAATCTAAGAAGTAGATGATGCTTATACAG
>ML104457.1:0-11997 GCA_003697995.1 Taxidea taxus jeffersonii | reverse complement strand
GAAACAGATGCTTGGGATAAGTTATGGAGAGGGAGTGCGACATTGATAGTGGCTTGGGTCCATGATATGAGTATTTTTACCACGTGCTCCATAAAGAAATAAGGAAAGGCAATTCACAAACTATTTCAATAAATTTTCCAGACAGAATTCATACTGTTAGCTTTAGAAATGAGTCTAGTCTTCTATTTATAGAATTATAAAGGTCTTAAGGGATAAATTAAAAGTTTTTAGTGATATTTGACTGAAATTTAAAAGAGAAATTCCATACTATAAATGGAATCTGTGAATTGAGGAGTTTGTAAATGTCTCAGGACATATATATTAAGAATGCCAGGGTCTAATGCAATTATTTTTACTACTACCACATAGTTCCTGTAAGTTATAAAATGCAAATTATTAAACTACCGGGTTGGTAATCAAATCACTTTGTAAATAGAGAATTTGCATCTTTAATTTCTTATTTTACAATAAGGCTATGACAGTTGCCAATAAATAATCAACACCATGTACACAAGGGTTCATGCTACCAAGTACACAGGCAAATAAGACATGGGTCCTGCCCTCTTTTGAGGAAGGAAAGCACTGGCTCCATGACACAAATATAAACCTGGGAACTGGGAAGGTAAATTATCTTGGGAAAGAATAGTAGGATCTATGATTTGCAGAAAGCCATAATATTGGTGCATTTAAATAGCTGTTAATCTCCTGGTAATCATCTAGGGAGAAAAAAGGGAACTATCATTTATTATGATACTGAAAGCACAGAGCTATCTCTAAGAAGTCTGACATATCCCAGATGTGATCAGCAAATCTCAGCACTTTTGATCTCTGTGAAGTCACTTAACTTTGATTGGATACTCCCTGTGGTAGTTAGAGCTAACACATCTAAAGATAGATATATTTCCATGAAAAGTGATTTTTACCCTCATATTCATAGAAAATAGCAGTCTCATTTTCATAAGGCTCCAAGCAGTCCTTTCATTTGAACTTTGTAGCGTAGGAACATTGATCCCACATTGCTAGAAGAGTCTGAGTTGAATTCTGTGGACCATTTAGGCTATGTTGCAAAAAGACTGGTATTTCTTGGGGCAGGTTAAGAGGAGTCAATTACAAGATTGATTAAAATTCAGCTGGGCACTAATTTCTTCATATTATCTTCTGAAATCCTAATTTAAAATGCAAATACTCCAGGGAGGGTAATACATTAAAAAGCATTAGGGAATAAATCTATCAAGAGAACTGCCAAGGCATATTACTATCCTACTTCTAATGACTTCCACAGGATGTCACTCACTTTTAGAAATCTTTTCAAGAATTCACTTGGAAGTCTTATCAGAGATTTCCTGATCTCCTGAGAAGAGGTCCCACTGGTATTGTCCCTGTGAGGTGGGGGAGGGAAAGTATAATGTGGTAATCATGTAGTCTTAATCAAAGGAAGGAAATAAACTTTTGTTGAAGGTCTCCCATATACCTGGCTCTGTTGTGTGTTTAGAATATGCCATTTCATCAAATCTTTCTCCAGTTCCATTATGCCATTAATCACTGTTTTATGGATGGGAAACTGAGGCTATGGTAGGTTAAGTAAGTATAATGAGGAACTAGTAAGTAGATTTTGGAGTCAAGCTTGACATTCCTCATTTCAGAGCTCATAACCCCCCCAAAAATGCGCTCTTACCAGTGGAATTTTTTCTATAGCATTTTGGTTCTCTTCCTCATCACCCAGATCTACTTGATTCTGGCTTGTTTTACAGAGGAGTTTAGAGGCTCCTTCAAGAGAAGAAAGGTAGATTAAAATTTGAAAACTTTAACTATTCTGAGATCTATTACTGAGTAGGACTGAAGTAGTGATGGAAAAGAGGCCGTTTCCAATGTTCTGTTCTGAAGAAGTCTTCATTTCTTTGTTTTTAGAATGTTTAAAAAATTATCTATCACTGGGCACCTGGGTGGCTCAGTGGGTTAAGCCTCTGCCTTCGGCTCAGGTCATGATCTCAGGGTCCTGGGATCCAGCCCCGCATCTGGCTCTCTGCTCAGCGGGCAGCCTGCTTCCTCCTCTCTCTCTGTCTGCTTCTCTGCCTACTTGTGATCTCTGTCTATCAAGTAAATAAAAAAAATAAAATTAAAAAAATTATCTATCACAAAGTTGAACATAATCTTACTGTATGACCTGTACCCCAGGTATTTACCCAAATGAAATGAAAACTTATGTCCACAAAAAAATACACTCAACTGTTTATAGCAACCTTATTCATAATTGCCAAAACTGGAAGCAACCAAGATGCAATTCAATAGGTGAATGGGTAAACAAATTGTGGTACGACCAAACAACGAACTATTACCCAAAAATAATTTTGTAAAAAGTGCTATCAGGACATGAAAATACATGGAGGAAATTAGTGCATATTGCAAGTGAAAGAAGCCAGTCCAAAAGGCTATATCCTATATGATTCCAATGATATGATATTCTGAAAAAAGCAAAACTATAGAGAGAATAAAAATATCAGAAGCTTCCAGAAGTTTGAGATGGGGGACAGTGGTGGAGGAGGGAGGTGAACAGGGGGCTACAGAGCATTTTTCAGGTATGGAAACTATTCTGTGTGATACTGTAAGGATGGATACATGACATTATGCATATGTCAAAACCCATAAAGGGCACCTGGTTGGCTCAGTTGGTATAGCGTGACTCCTGATCCTAGGGTCATGAGTTCAAGTCCTGGATTAGTCATGGAGCTTACTTAAAATTAAAACACTATAACATTGTACACCACAAAAGGTGAAGCCTAATGTAAACTATGGGCTTTAGTTAATAATACTGTATCAATAGTTCTTCATCAATTGTACTATATTAATGCAAGATGTTAATATGAGGGAAACTAGGTAGAAAGATTGGTGTCTTAGAAAGGGGGTATATGGGACTCTCTAGTACTTTCTGATCAATTTTTCTTTAAACCTAAAACTGCTCTAAAAATATATTTATTAAAGAAATTATTCTAGAGCTATCTCATTCTTCATGTCTTTTAAAAGTATAACAGATACAAGACAGAGAAAAGAAGAAATAAAACTACTGTAAAGGAAAGAAAAAGGTAGAAAAATACGAAAATTACAAAAAGATAAAGAAGATGAAATTTATGCCACCAGAAAAAATTTTTTTCTAATTTACAGTCACCCCTCACACCTGTTCTCTCTGTGTGTGTTTTTGTTTGTTTGTTTGTTTGTGGGTGGTGGGGAATACTTTGGGTGAAGAAGAGGACTTCAGCAAGCTTAGAATGTGGAGTAGGATGACAGCATGGAATCTTAAAAATAGTCTGTGCACTTTCCCAAGAGCAGGTATTTTACTTAGGGCTGATGGAAGGCCAGGATGTCTGGAACATTAAGCTTGAGATGGTTAAACTCTAACTTCTGAGTAGTTGGGGGAAGAGGGTGTTTAGTGTTGTGACACTGGAAAGTGTCTAAGAGTAAACAGGGCAAACAGAAGTTACTGGAAACTAGAAGTAGTGGTGACAAGGAGACCCTGAGGGAGGTGAAGGAGCTTAAAAAGATGTCCCACAGGGGCACCTGGGTGGCTCAGTGGGTTAAGCCTCTGCCTTTGGCCCAGGTCGTGATCTCAGGGTCCTGGGATCGAGCCCCGCGTTGGGCTCTCTGCTTGGCGGGGAACCTGCTTCTGCCTCTCTCTCTGCCTGCCTCTCTGCCTACTTGTGATCTCTCTCTCTCTGTCAAATAAATAAATAAAATTAAAAAAAAAAAAAAGATTTCCCACAAACAAACTTCTCTTTTCTATTGAGGTATAAAAATATATGTGCATTAATCTTAGGTGTGTAGTTTATTGAATTTTTATTTATGAGCATACTTAAGGATCCACAAGGCAGATCAAAATACAGAATATTTCCAGTATCTCAGAAGGCTTCCTTGTGCTTCTTTCCCATCATTATTTCTGTCCTCAGGATAATTACTATAATTTGTATCACTAAAAATTTATTTTGCTTACACACCTCACATAAATGGAATCATGCTATATATACTCATTTGTGTCTAGCTTCTTTACCCGACATAATGTCTGTGAAATTCATTCACATTGTTGCATTTAATGTTGGTTTGTTCTTTTTAAATGCTACTTAATATCCTATTGTAGCAAAATACCATAGTTTATCTACTCCATTGTTGATGAAGATTTGGGTTGTTTCCAGTGTTTTTCTTTAATGGATAAATTTGCTATGAACATTTTCATATACATCTTTTGGTGGATGTATGCATCCATTCCTCTTGAATGTATGTATTACTAGGAGTGGAAATACTGTGTCATAGATGCTGAAACAATTTTCCAAAGTGGTTATAAAATTTAAATTTCTGCTAGTGTCATGTGGGGTAGATGTTGCCCCCTTTATTATCTCCCTTCATCACCAAATTTTGCTATTACCTGTCTTTTTTTTTTTTTAAGATTTTTAAAGTTTATTTATTTGACAGAGATCACAAGTAGGCAGAGAGGCAGGCAGAGAAAGAGGGAAGCAGGCTCTCTGCTGAGCAGAGAACCTGATGTGGGACTCGATCCCAGGACTCTGAGATCATGACCTGAGCCGAAGGCAATGGCTTAATGCACTGAGCCACCCAGGCGCCCCTATCTGTCTTCTAAATGTTAGATGTTCTGGTGAGTGCACAGTGGTATTCTGGTTTTAATTTGTATTTGCCTAATGAGTAATGAAATTGAGCACTTTTCCCCAAATAAATATTGCCCATGTGGATATCCATGTTTATAAAGTTCTTACTCAGGTCTTTGCCCATAAAGTTTGGGTTGTCTACATTTATACTATTGATTGGTAGTTACTTATATATTCTAAATTTAATCTCTCTGTGACTTGCCTTTTAAGTGTTTGATTAATAGAAGTTCTTGTGTGGTTTTTTTTTTTTTTTAATTTTATTTATTTATTTGAGAGAGAGACAGTGAGAGAGAGCCTGAAAGGGGATAAGGGCAGAGGGAGAAGCACACTCCCCATGGAGCTGGGAGCCTGGTGTGTGACTTGATCCAGGGAATTGGGGATCATGACCTGAGCCGAAGGCAGTGGCTTAGGCACCCCTAGAAGTTCTTAATTGTGATAAAATTTCATTTATCAATCTCTTGTTTTATAATTAGTTCTTTTCTTATGCTATTTAAATCTAACCTCAAGTTTACAGATCTATTATTCTGTTCTCTTCTAAAAGCTTTATTTTTTTATTTTTAACTCTCTAATCCATATATAATTAACTTTTAAATATTCTGTGAGGTAAGGGCCATGGTTCATATCCTCCCTGCAAATGGATATTCAATTAATTCAACAATATTTATTGAAAATTTCAATCTTTTCCCCCTAAATTACAGTAGTGTTTCTGTTGTAAATCAGATGACTGTACATATATATATCTTTTTCTCTATCCTACTTTGTTTCCTTGCTTTATCTATTTATCTTTATGCCAGTAGTACACTACCTTAATTATGAAGCTGTATAAAAAGTATTTATATCTTGGAGCACCTGGTGTCTCAGTCAGTTAAGTGTCTGACTTTTGATCTCAGCTCAGGTTTTTGTTTTGTTTTGTTTTTTTATTATGTTCAGTTAGCCACTGTATGGCACAAGATTAGTTTTTGATGTAGTGTTCAGTTCATTAGTTACATATAATACCCAGTGCACATCACAACACATGCCCTCCTTGATACCTATCACCCTATTACCCCCTCCCCCCACCTCCTTCCCTTCTGAAACCATCAGTTCATTTCCTGGCATCCATAGTCTCTCATGGTTCACCTCCCTCTCTGATATCTCTCCCTTCAGATTTCCCTCCCTTTCCCTGTGATCCTCCCTGCTATTGATTATGATCCACATATGAGTGAAACTATACAATTGTCTTTCTCTGCTTGACTTATTTCACTTAGCATATTCCCCTCCAGTTCCATCCATGTCGATGCAAATGGTGGGTATTCAGCCTTTCTCATGGTTGCATAATATTCCATTGTATATATGTACCACACCTTCTTTATCCATTCATCTGTTGGAGGGCTCAGCTCAGGTTTTGATCTCAGGGTCATAAGTTTAAGCAGTATATTGGGCTCCATGCTGAGCCTACATTAAAAAAAAAAAGAAAAGAAAAAGTATTTCCATCTTGTATTGGCTGTTCTCAATACTTGGCCTTTCATATGCATTTTAGAATCAGTCCTAATTAAGCTCTTCTTTATAATTTCTAATTTTTATATTTAATTTTACTTTTTTTTTAAGTTTTTTTTTTTTAATTTATTTGACAGACAGAGATCACAAGTAGGCAGAGAGGCAGGCAGAGAGAGAGAGGGAAACAGGCTCCCTGCTGAGCAGAGAGCCTGATGCGGGGCTCGATCCCAGGACTCTGGGACCATGACCTGAGCTGAAAGCAGAGGCTTTAACCCACTGAGCCACCCAGGCGCCCCTTAATTTTACTTTTAATCAAAATTACTTATGTACACAGTTTAAATTTCTCTTTAAGTTTCAAATTGATCTCTAAGGCTTTCAGTAAAAAACAGGGGTCTCTTTGCCTCTTTCTATCCTATTTTAATTCCATTTCAAGAAGCAGTCCCCCTCATCTTTTAGTTTTCTTCTGGTATTTAATTTCATATTTCTCAATAATATGTTCCTGGTTTTACTACTTGATTTTCAGTGTTAGATATTATCCCCTAACTTCCTACTATGGAAGATAATTTAGCTCTCATATTTTCTCAACAGAATTTTCTTAGGTTAGTATTCATTAATTACATTATTATCTCTTGTAAACATTATTCACAGCATTTTTTATACCTTTTTGTTTTCCCAAGACTAATCACCTTCTTCAATTTTAAATTTTATGTACTGTTTACTACCATTAATTCATTATTGAACTTCCTCCTGGAAATACAAAATCTCCTCTGAATATATTCAGTTACATCAGGTAAATTATCCTATTATATATTTTTTTTTTGAAGACATATCTCTTGTAACCTTCTATCCTCCTTCAAGTCTGGACTGGTAGTCTAGAACTGCTACAGAATGTTCTTTCATTACTATTTTTGAGACTTCCTTTGCCTCTCTCCTCTGTTGGACCTTGGACTGTACTGTTTTCTAGATTTTGTGTCTTCATCTTTCTTGGTTTCCTCCATTGTTTTTTGGGAGCATGTCATTTAATAACTTCTTAGGAAAGAGTTCATAGGGCATATTTTTTTGAGAACTGGCTGTCCTTATTCTAGTCTTGTAATTAAAGGTTGTTAGAGTGAAAATAATTTCCCTTAGGAGTCTGAAATATCACTCCATTATCTTCTAGATTCTGATGTTGCACTTTATTTTGCAGTTGCTATATTAACATGATGCAATCAATGTGAATTTGATTCCTGATTCTTGTATGTTTTTTACTCTCTGGAAGGTTTTAGGATTTCCTTTTTGTCATTTAGCTCCAAAATTTCCTGACTAAAGGAATTGACATGGATCTTTGCTCATGTATTGTGCTGGGCATTTTGTGGGTCTCTCCCTTTGCAAGATAACTTTTTTAGCAATGACACATTTTCAAATTATTTCTGTAATAATTTCTACCCCTCTGGTTTATTTTTTCTTTTTCAGAATATTCCATTAAAATGATGATGGACCTCCAGATTGATCCTCTTAATTATGTTATCATTCTTCCTATTTTCTATCTCTTAAACAGATATGTCATACTTTCTACTTGACTTAGTAAACTTATCTTATATTCCTTCAATTAAAATGTTTGTTTCTGCTGTGTCCTCCTATTTCTAAGAATTTGTTTTTGTTCAGTAAATTTTGCTTTTTTATAGCCTTCTGTTCTTGTTTGGAGGATGTTATATCTTTTTCATTTCTCTGAGGATTATGCGGATTAATTAAATTGTTTGAAGCTTTCTTTTGTTGCATTCAATACTTCTTTTCTGATTCTTGTTTATTGTTTTGTTTTGTTCAATGCACTTTATATCATAATTTTTTTTTCATATTCAGTGTTATTGGTGGTGTGCTTATATTTTAGGCAATAAAAAAGGTTGCTTTTAAACTCTAAATGAGTGGATAGGCCTTCTTGAGTAGTGGGCTTCAGTGTAAAATAATCTGGCTGAGATGTTTTCTTAGAGGATCCCAGCTGTTAATATCAATGTATCTTTCTGCTGGCTCAGGTTCCCTAGAGATAAATCCTCCATTTTCATGCCTTAGGGGTTTGAGCTCCTGCCAGCTTTTGGGACTAAGTGGAAGAAGAGGCTGGGGTAGATATGGGGGAAGTTTACCTCTCAGAAGTTTCATAATTAATCTATTCTCCCTGGTTTTAGTACATTTCTTTTGTATTTCGTGGCAAAGTGAGGCTGGAGTCTCCCTGGTTCAATTTCTCCTGTGAACAAACCATTTGTTTTCTTAAACAGCGAGGGAGGTGGTCATTTGGCTGAACAGTCTGAGAGAGGAGATCCATGAGGTTGTTTCTTATACAGATTATCAACTAAGCTTCTGGCTTTCTTCCTCACTCTAACCTCCACTTTGAGAGGTGATTGATACCCCAAATACCCAGATTTTCTGCAGCTTTAGAACATGCATCTCTTTGTTTCTGAAGTTACCTGAGGTTTCCTCACTTCAAACCACTTCTGGGCTTTTTCTAATTTCCTAACTTAGTAACCACTCATCCATCTGATTTTCAGCTTTCAAAATTTTATTGTCATTTCTTTTTCCATTCTCTTTATGCTTGTGGATGCATATATCTAAACACATTTACTACCTTCTTAGTGAAGTTTCTAGAGAGAAAGTAAATTCTTGTTCAATCTACATTTTAACAGGAATCTTGTTAGTCAGTATTCAAAAATTGAAAGTCAGATCTTGCCTGAAAATAGAGTGACCAACTCTTGAAGTCTCTGAGACAGAAGTAAGAACTGCTGCTTTTCCTACTATTGTTCTAATAGCTAATTGATAAAGAAAAATGACTCTATTTAGCACTCCCCTTTGGGGAATATGATAGAATGGAATGGGAGCCAAAATGGATCATTGCCAAGGAGACATTTGGGGGCCGGCTTCTCTAGTCATATTTAGGATCAAAACTCCACAAGAACGTGACAACATTATAATGTAAAACTGCTATTCTGGATTTGTTAGCTTGACTATTACAAGGTGAATACAAAATAAATAACAGAATACAATCATTATTGAACACATGGTCTTTATTTAGGAATGATTATTTTATTCATTTGTTGCAAAGATGAGAAACTTAATTTGGAATATCAATGGAACATTCAGATTTAATTTACAGGAAGTTCTTCAAGCATTTGAGTGTACTTTAAAATGTTCTCTAATTACAATTTGAGTCTTCACAGAATTATTTCCATATTTTACAGATAAATGTTACTTGTGTTGCAAGAGTCATAGGTGACGATGCTAGATTCCAAAAACTACACATTCTTGAGAAACCTAACACTAATTTGTGATTTTTTTTTCCACTTTGCTTTGTGCAGCTGGAAAATTAGGCTGCGCTTTTTTAAAGGAATGAAATAAATCTTGGCAATTGAGGGAGCTTAGTAACATGTGGCTCACATGCCATCATTTGTGACTTGCACAGCCTTGCCTCAGATAACTGCTTTATTAGCTTCCATTGTCATGAATGAAGATTTTTTCCCCATCAATAGGGGAAAGTCTTTCATTGCCAGATTTAGATGATGCTATGATCAATATTACATAGCCATAAAAATTAAAAGATAGGAAGAAAATGTGGCACAGTATGTTTGAGAGTCTTAAACTAATAGAAATAGTCATAAAACTACTATAAAGAGACTTCAGAAACTTGAAATTTTTCACACTATCCAAACACATGGAACATGTAAAGGTATAGAATGTGGAGAGTTGCTGAATGGGAATTATTTCAGATATGTGACCCTGTTTGTGGGAGTCTGTGAGTCAAAATAAAAAGGAAAATGAATGGAATTACACTTAATTAGAGGAAAAGAGATATGTGAAGAGTGTTGAGTGAGTTGGGGAAATGCCTGGACACTGAAGAATGTCTTGAGTGTTTGTATGTATAGTGAACTTTTTAGTGAATGATAACTAAAGTTGTAGCAGAGAAACTGACAGAGTGTTGTGGAATTTAGAGTTTGGAGCTGATACAATACTTATAAAGCTATGACCCATGTGGTCCTATTCCTAAGCAGTGTCACATTTACAAAAGCACAGATCCATTTCATTAAAAAATATTTTCCCAAATCCAATCCCACAAAGTCATACATGATTAAAACAAAGAATTTGGATGAAAAGTCAATATAAAAAATTATCCTTTATTTTAATTTTTCACCCTTGAGAAATCTTAGAGTAGATTTATGACTCTTTATAAAATCAAATCAGAAGAATAAATATTCATTAAGGACGTATGATGTGCCAGGCTTTGCGTTAAGTCCTGTGGGAGGAACAAAGAAGGCTCCTGGCTTCTTAAAATCTTGTAGAGGAAAATTGTTGAAGATTAAAAGTTTAAATAACATCATAAGAATAAGTAATACTTTCAGACAATAGTGGAAAAGAACATGCAAGGTCAATATCAATACAAGTTAGACATTAAAATTCCTTTGGATATCAATAATTCTGTTATTTGACTAAAGAACAGGATTTAAAAAAAAATGGTTCAGGAGATAAGCCTAGAAAGATAAATCGGGTTAAAATTATGGGCTTAAATGCCAGGCTAAGGTTTTAGAACTTGATTTTATAGGGAAACCATTGAAAATTTTAATTCTAAACTTAAGTGCAAAAATGACAAAATCAGAGCAGCATGTTGGGGAGATGAATAGCTCGGTCATATGCGGACTGGACAGAGAAACTTCAGACACTGAGAGGGACTAAAAGGCTACTTACTTCCCTTTTTCAGATTGTTTAGGTCACTCTATGGATACAAGATAGACCTCCCATCATGCAAAATCTGATTTGGCTGTCTAGACTGAAGATGACACACACACACTAAGAGGGTATGAAAAGGTTTACTATTCATATAATGAGGCTTTCTAGGGAGAGGAAGACAAACTACCAAGCAGGTCCACAAGTGGCTTAGGAGTACAGAGAGGGGTGACCCCTTGGATTTTTATGGTGGTCGGAGTATAAGGCTGGAGTAAGTATTCCCTCCTATGTGCTGAGATTTGCATGGTTTGAACTTCCTGCTGGTGCCAAAGGAGGAAACACCCAGACTTTCTTATCAGCTTGTCCAGACATGGAGCAGAAAGAGAAGGGGAATGATGTAGCTTCAAAGCTGCCAGCAATCAGAAATCAAAAACGGAGTCAGACTCTTTATTACAGACACTTAGAGTGGTAAGAGTGATAAAGTGTTGAGTGAGGGCACCGTGTTGATATTATAAATGAACTATAAGCCACCACCTGATAGAACCTGCATTATGGAGGTAAATCTCTGGGATAATGGATTTTAATAAGCATGTGGTTATATAATATTCAATTTACAGGCCCATTGAGGGCATTTGGAATGTCCAGGAAGTCTCTGAGGTTTTGAAATAAATATCCCAGCAACCCTTGACCTTTTGTTCATTGCATTAAAAAAAAACCTAACATATTGTTTATACTTTGGAGAAAGATTTTTAAAAAGATGCAAAGCTAAATAGAAATTTTGTGCATCTGAGATCAGAACTGTAGATTCTACTGTTCAATAAATCAGTCAGTTTTGGTTTGAGTGCCAGTTATATGTTGTTGATATGTTTGCACAATAAAAATCATCTAGGAAACTTGTTTAAAATGTCCATTACTGCCCTCAACCCCAGGGATTCTGGATGAAAGGTCTTGGGTGGATCTCAAGAACGTGCCTCATGACAAATGTTTCTAATACAGGGGTTGACATGCCTCACTTGAGAAGCATTGCTTCACTGTGTGCCCAGTATGTTACCAGATATTGCCAAAGCTTTAGGAAAAGTCTAATGCAGTCCCAATTAATGACAAGTTGACTATTTTGTTGGCTCTTTCCTTGCCTAACTGATCTTTTAACTTCTGGACTTATGAGGTTTGTAAAAACAAAAATAAAAGT
>ML104456.1:11038-38044 GCA_003697995.1 Taxidea taxus jeffersonii | reverse complement strand
CCACCCAAGAGCTTTGCAGGGTTTTGAGTCCCAAGACGGCAGGGTGGTAAGTCCCCTCCCATGGAGGACCAGCACATACCTTGTTAAAAACTGTGCACCCCACTCCAGCTGGCCCAGTCCCAGTGGTGTCAGCACATCCCCTCTGCTGGCCTGCAAACCTTGTGGGCACTGTGTGCTCCACCCACTCCAATACACTTGGTTGGAGCCCATTTAAACCAGGGTCATAAGCCTGGTAGAGTGCAAGCAACCCCAACAGGGACCGGGACCACTTCAGAGTGATTCCCACCCCATGGAAAGGGAAAGAAACCACACATACCAGTCAGACTGTGGCCCCAACAGTGGGCCAGGGGCAGACAGTTGGACTGATGGCAGGCCCTTCCCAGTAATGAAAGCTTCTCAGGGGACAACACAGGAAAAGAGTCCTGTTGTTTGGTATTATTACATCTCTGGCAGATGCCTGGTGTGACTCAAGCCCAAGGCAGCCCCAGACTGCTCCACTAACACCACAAGGCCCAAACATTGCCCATAACAGGCAAAGGAGACACAGAAGATGGCTGGAATGACAGAAAAAGCAGTCAAACCACAAGAGTAGGGTGCATGCAACACACATAGGAGACACCCCTGAGTCTACGGCCATACCACCCTGAACGCGCCCGATCTTGTCTGATCTCGGAAGCTAAGCAGGGTCGGGCCTGGTTAGTACTTGGATGGGAAGAGACACCCCTGAAGTGTCCGGTTCCTGTCAACAAGGGATGCTGTGCTACAGGGCACTATATGATCTCTTCTTCATAAGGCCATTACCTTCAAGAGCAGGAGACATAGATGACTTTCCTAATACACAGAAACAGACACAGAGAGTTAGACAAAATGAAGAGAGAAAGAAATATTTCCCAAATGAAAGAACAGGACAAAAACCACAGCCAGAGACCTGAGCAAAATGGAGGTAAGTATTATGCCTGCTAGGGAATTTAAAGTAATGATCATAAAGATACACAGTGGACTTGAGAAAAGAGTAGAGAACATCAGTGAGACTGTTAAAAGGAGACAGAAAGAGCCAATCAGAGAGGAAGAACACAATAAATGAAATTAAAAATACACTAGATGAAATAAATAGCAGACTAGAGGGAGCAAAAGAAAGAATTAGTGACTTGGAAGACAGGAATGGAAAGTTATCTAGCTGAGTAGGTGAGGGGGTAAAAAAAGCAAAATGGCAATAGACTTAGGGAACTCAGCAACTCCATCAAGCTTAATAACATTCACAGTACAGGAATAAGAGAAGAAGAGAGAGAAAAGGGGGCAGAAAATTTATTTAAAGAAAATAATAGCTGAAAAACTCCCTAATCTGGGGAAGGAAACAGACAACCAGATTCAGGAGACACAGAGAGCCCCCCAAAAAAATCAACAAAAGGAGGTCCACATTAAGACACATAAAAATTAAAATGTCAAACACTAGGGGTAAAGAGAATTTTAAAAGCAGCAAGAGAAAAGAAAACAGTTATATACAAAGAAAACCCAACAATCTGTCAATGGATTTTTCAGCAGGCCAGAAGGCAGTAGCATGATATATTCAAATTACTCAAAGGAAAAAATCTGCATCCAAGAATACTCCCTCCAGAGATACTGTAACAAGAGACAAAAAAGGGCACTATGTCATAATAAAGGGGACAATCCAACAAGAAGACATGGCTATTGTAAATATTTGATATTTACAATTTAATAAATAAATAAATAAATATTTACAATTGTTATGTCTTCTTGTTGGATTGTCCCCTTTATTATTCCAGCATGGAAGCATCCAAATACATAAAACTGTTAATAACAAACATAAAGGAAATAATCAATAGTAATACAATAATAATACACAACATTAACACCCCATGCACATCAATAGACAGATCACCCAAACAGAAAATCATTAAGGAAACACCGGCATTGAATGACATACTGGGCCAGATGGATTTAACAGATATATTCAGTACATTACATCCTAAAATTGCAGAATACACGTTTTTTTCAAGTGCACATGGAACATTCTCCAGAATAGATCACATATTAGGCCACAAAACAAGTCTCAAAAATTCAAAAAGATTACCACGGTGTTATGATACTAGAAAACAACCACAAGAAAAAAATCTGGAAAGAGTACAAATATATGGAGGTTAAATTACATGCTACTAAACAATAAATAGGTCAACCAAGAAATCAAAGGAGAAGTTAAAAATGTACATGGAAACAAATGAAAATGAAAACATAATGGTCCAAAATCCTTGGGATGCAACAAAAGCGGTTCTAAGAAGGAAGTTTACAGCAGTACAGGCCTACCTCAAGAAACAAGAAAAATCTCAAATAAACAACCTAAATTCATACCTAAAGGGACTAGCAAAAGAACAAACAAAACCTCAAACCAGCAAAAGGAAAGAAATAATAAAGATTAGAGCAGAAATAAATGATATAGAAAACAAACAAACAAAATAAAACAGATCAATGAAACCACAAGCTGGTTCTCTGAAAATTTGTTTAACAACAGTTTGATAAACCTCTACCCAGAATCATCAAAAAGTGAAAGGGAGGGGGTGACTCAAATAAACAAAATCAGACATAAAATAGGAGAAATAAGGACTGAAACCACAGAAATAAAAAGGATTGTGAGAGAATATAATGAAAAATTATACAGCAACAAATTGAACAACCTAGAATAAATGGATAAATTCCTAGAAACATATAAATTACCAAAACTGAAGCAACAATAGAAAGTTTGAACAGATTGATAACCAGCAATAAATATCAGCAATCAAAAAACTCCCAATGAACAAAAGTCCAGGACCAGATGGCTTCACAGGCAAATTCTACCAAACACTTAAAGAGTTAATACCTATTCTCTTCAAACTATTTCAAAAAATAGAAAATGAAGGAAAACTTCCAAAGTCATTTCATGAGGCCAGCATTACCCTGATCCCAAAACCACATAAAGACACACCAAAAAAGAGAACCACGGACCAATATCCCTGATGAACATAGATACAAAAATCCCCAACACCTCTGGGGCAAATAATACATTGTATGTTAATTAAAATTTTAAAAATCTTCAACAAAACACTAGTACACCAAATCCAACAATACATTAAAAAGATCATTCACCATGTTCAAATGGGATTTATTCCTAGGATGCAAGAGAGGTTCAGTATTTACAAATCAATCAACGTGATACATCACATCAATAACAGATAGGATAAAAATCATATGATCATCTCAATAAATGCAAAAGCATTTGACAAAGTACAACATTCATTCATGATAAAAACCCTCAACAGACTGGATTTAGAGGGAACATATCTCAACATAATAAAGACCATATACCAAACGTCAACAGCTAACATCATACTCAATGTTGAAAAACTAAAAATTTTTCCCTAAGTTCTGGAATAAGGCAAGGATATCCTTTTTCTACACTTCTATTCAACACAGCACTGGATGTCTTTGGCACAGCAATCAGACAAGAAAAAGCAATAAATGCATCCAAACCAGTAAGGAAGAAGTAAAACTCTCACTATTTGCTGATAACATAATACTACATACAGAAAACCTGAAAGACTCCACCAAAAACAATTAGACCTGATAAGTGAATTCAATGAAGTTTCAGGATACAAAATTAATATTCAGAAATCTGTTGTATTTCTATACACTAAAAATGTAGCTGAAAGAGAAATTAAGAAAACAATCCTATTTAAAATTGCACCCCCAAAAAATGGAGGTGAAAACTATAATACTCTGAAAACTATAAAACTCTGAAAATTATAATACATTGACTAAAGAAATTGAAGATGACACAAATACATGGAAAGTTATACACACCATGCTCATGGATTGGGAAAACAAATATTGCAAAAGACTCCATACTATCCAAAGCAATTTACAGTCTTAATGCAATCCCTACTAAAATATCAACAGCATTTTTCACAAAACTATAATAAATAATCTTAACATTTCTATGGAACCACCAAAAAAAACCAAGTAGCCAAAACAATCTTGAAAATGAAAAATAAAACTGGAGGTAACACAATTCCAGACTTCAAATTCTATTACAAAGCTGTAGTTATCAAATCAGTATGGTACTGGCATGAAAAAATAGACAACAGATCAATGGGACAGAATAGGGAGCCCAGGAATAAACCCATAATCTTATCGTCAGTTAATCTTCAACTATGAAGGCAAGAGTATGCAATGGGGAAAAGACAGTCTCTTCTGTTGTGAAACTGGACAGTTACATGCAAAAAAATGAAACTGAACCACTTTCTTATACCATACAAAAAAATAAACTAAAAATTAATTAAGCACCTAAATATGAAGGCTGAAACTATAAAAATCTTAAAAGAAAGCACAGGCAGTAATTTCTCTGACATCTGCCATAACAACATCTTTTTAAATATGCCTCCTGAGGCAAAGAAAACAAAGGCAAAAATAAAGCATTGGGACTAACATCAAAATAAAAAGCTTCTGCACAGCAAAGGAAACAACTAACAAAATCTAAAGGCAACTTATGGAATGGGAGAATATACTTGCAAGTGACATGTCCAATAAAGGATCAGTATCCAAAATATATAAAGAACTTACACAACTCAACACCAAAAAAACCTTCCAAATAATCCCATTATAAAATGGGCAGAAGACATGAACAGACATTTTTCCAAAGAAGACATACATACAGATACCCCTCAGATACGTGAAAAGATGCACAATATCACTCATCAGAGAAATGTAAATCAAAACTATGAGATATCACCTCACACTTGTGTGAATGGCTAAAATAAAGAACTCAAGAAACAACCATTGTTGGTGAGAATGTGGAGAAAAAGAAACCCTTTATGCACTCTTGGTGGGAATGCAAATGGGTGCAGTCACTGTGGAAAAAACTATGGAGGTTCCTCAAAAAATTAAAAATAGAACTACCTTAAGATCCAGTTATTGGACTACTGAGTATTTACCCAAAGAATACAAAAGCACTAATTCAAAGGGATACACACACACATCCATGTTTATTGCTCATTATTTACAATAGCCAAATTATGGAAGCAGCCCAAGTGCCCATCCATAGATGAATGGATAAAGTAAATGTAGTGAGTGTGATATATATATATATACATATATATATATATATATATATATATAACAGAATATTAATCAGCCCCCCAAAATGCAATCTTGCCATTTGCAACAACTTGGGTGGATCTAAAGAGTATTATGCCAAATGAAATAAGCCAGGCAAGAGAAAGACAAAAACCATATGATTTCACTCACATGTGGAATTTAAGAGACAAAACAAACAACAGAAAAAAGAGAAGATAGAGACAAACCAAAAAACAGACTCTTAACCATAGAGATCAAACAGATGTTGACGAGAGGAGTTGTGTGGGGGGGATTTAGGTGAAATAGGTGAGAGGGATTAAGAATACACCTACCCTGCTGAGCACTGAGTAGTAAATGTAATGGTTGAATCACTATATTGTACACATGAAACTAATATAACACTGTATGTTACACTGGAATTGAAATAAATAAAAAATAAATAAATAAAGACAAAGAGGAAAGTAAAGCTGAGTTAGATGGCCAAAAAAATTGGACCAAATTAAATAAATAGTGTAACATAATTTAACTTAAGTCAATTTTAAGCAAAGATTACGCGCCAAAATAGAGCAAAAAGTTTGGCTTGGCCGACAGCTGAGGGCCTATGTGTCTCTGAGGACAACCCTCTCTTCTTGCCCATTCAGGCAATGAGGGGGCCTTGTCCTATGAAGCTACAGTCACTGAAGCAGAGTACCACAGTCGACAGATCAAAGAAATAGGATTAACACTGACAGTAAGTATGACTTTCATGATACAAATCACATGACAAAAGTATGTAAAGCCTGAAGAGTTTGATCCATGATAGCAAGACAACAGGCTCCCCACTTAGAGAAAAATAATCAAAGTCACTGGATCTGTCCCTTGAGGAGGATTAACATAATTGTCTTTCCCCTTGGTCATCTGGAACACTCAGAGAAGCCACCCCTCAAAAACAGTAAGCTCCCCATTGGCATCTGGGTCCTGGGAAGGATTCTAGAAAGCCCGCTCACCAGATGTGGAGCCACGTCTAGGCTTGCTGCTTCGTGAACAAGGCCCTGACTCAGGGAAGTGGGTAGATGAGGAAGAGAACCTAAAGGAAACAGGTAGAAATCACTGCCCTGAAGGGAATCACAAATCAGAAATTCAACCTACATATCCTCAGAACACTTAAACTTGACTTCCTAGGCCAGGATCAGCCTGAAAAGGCTCCATGGTGTCCCCAGCCCTAGAGAGGACCTGACAGATTCATAATGAGAAAATTATATACAAAAGTGTTATTTAAAAAAAAAAAGTTATCTTATACCTCAGCCTTGATTATTTGCAAATCTCTACTCTAGTTCCCATTTAATCACATTCAATGCTGGGGCACTGGGATGGCTCAGTAGGTTAAGCGACTGACTGTTGGTTAGGGTTAGGGGTAGGGTTAGGGTTAGGCTCAGGTCATGATCTCAGGGTCATGGGATCAAGCCCCATATTGGGTTCCACGGTCAGTGCAGAGTCTGCTTGTCCCTCTTCCTCTGCTCCTCCCCAGTTCATAAATAAATAGAAAAAAATCTTTAATCACATTCAATGCATAAGAGAACATGGAATCTGAGTAGGAAGTTCAAGTTCTGTGACCTTGCCAAGTCCTTGCTGTTTGCTTGGCTTCTGCCTCTCCTGACACATGGCGGACGGTGCACCAGGAGCTCTCTGGGGTTACTTCCAAATGTGTGATTTTTTCATTCTATGATCACTGAAAGTGCATTGTCAGAGGGCCTAGTAGATATTCAGGTGAACCTGCTCAATGTCTTTATTTAAAACTCTCATTATCATTATAACATCTCTGGATAATGTTCCTGGATCTGGGAAAACAGAAACAAAGACCTTGGCAGAAATGACTTTGACCCCACTCTCCTCCTTCTCTGGATTGTCTCTGTCCCCAGATCGGGCTGGACTTTGGTTTCTAGGTGTGATTCAGAAAGACAAAGGCAGTTTTTGTACAAAGCCACAGCTCTCCTATCAACAATGAGAAAAGAATGATCTGCCACTCTCCTTTGGTTTTCTTCCTTCTTGCACGGAGGCCTGCTGAACTGGTTTGTCCAGCTGTACATTTTCACGAATCACGAGTACATTTTCGAATGGTCTTCAAGAAGACGTTCAGAGTGGTGCCAAAAAAAGACAGTAAAAGACCACCATTAAGTGCAAAGACTATCCAGTGTATAAACTCCTTTGTGAACAAAAGAGCCATCTGCAGTGGCCATTCAAAAAAATCATGACTCAGAAATGACCTCTAATTACAGAAGTACATTTCCTTTATTCAAACATTTCGTTGGTGGGTTAAAGCACAAAGTTTGCTTTCTGGTTGGAGAACATACCACAGCTATGACTCAATGCTCCCTGACCGGTGACTTTCAGGAGAGAAAAAACAATCCAGGCTGGTTAATGAGGACTCACATTAGACGTGGCTTTCCAGAAACCTGATTAAAGTGGCTTCCCCACACTATAGAGAATGTGACTTTTTGTCATTGTTTCCTCTTTTCTTTCTTTCTCTGTATTCTTTTCAACATAAATCCATTTTGGACAAACTTGGGGGAAGTTTCAAAGTTGAGCAAAATAGGTCCCCTGTGCCTCAGTTTCCACATCTACCAAAATAGAGGGAATCAAATGTTCTAAGACAGAAGAAAGCATTGTTTCCAGATTCTGAAAACAATGCCTGGGTTGTAACAACTATCCCACATGTTTACAACTAGTACTTATTATTTTTTTTAAGAGAAAGAAAGAGCAAGTATGCACCCATGACATGGAATGGGGGAGTGGCAAGGGGGAGGGAGAGGGAAAGAATCCCAAGCAGACTCTCCACTGAGTGTAGAACTCACCTCTGGGCTGATCCCGGGACCCTGAGATCATGATTTGAAATGAAACCAAGAGTCCAATGCCTAACAGACTGAGCCACCCAGGAATCCCATTAATTAGTATTATGTTATTGAAAAATTTGCCACAATCTCTCCTTCTAGTCTCACTTCCCTGCACGTTCCATCCAATATGTCCCACACATCAGCCACACTGTATGGCCTGCATCCTGTTTGTTATGGGTTACATTGTGTCCCAACCCTGACAAGAGGTCCTAATGCCCAGTGCTCCACATTGTGACCTTACTTGGAAATGGGGTTTTTACAGATGCAATTAGTGAAATTAAGATGAGGTCAGAAGGGAAGGCCCCTAATCCATAGTACTGGAGCTCACTCTTTCTTTTTTTCTTTCTTTCTTTCTTTCAAGATTTTATTTATTTATTTGAGAGAGAGAGAGAGAGAGACTGCAAGCTGGGGGAGGAGTAGGGAGAGAGGGACAAGTAGACTCCACACTAAGCGTGGAACCCAATACAGGGCTCAATCCCATGATCCTGGAATCATGACCTGAGCTGGAATCAACAGTAGGATGCTTAACTGACTGAGAAACCCAGGTGCCCTGTGACTTGGATTCTTATGGGGGGGGGGCAGCGGGGAAGGGGTATTGAACACAGAGACAGATAGAGAGAGGTGGATGTGAAGAGACCCAAGGAAAGCAGAGATGAGTAGATATCTCTTCAAGCTGAGGAATGCTGCAGGTTTCCAACAAACCACTAGAAGAGAGAAGAGAGACCTGCAATAAGTTCTCTCAAGCCTTCGGAACCAACCCTGTCACACCTTGATCTTGGACTTCTAGCCTCCAGAGCTGTGCCATAATCCATGTCTGTTGCTTATGCCCAGTTTATGGGACTCTGTTACATCAGCCCCACCAAGATAATACACCGTGCATGGACTGAACCTCCCACCTCCCTGTTTCTAGCAATGCTGTGCGGGCTAGCTGGAAAGACCTCCCCTGTCATCCCTACCAGTGGGGAAATCAGTCCGTACTTCAAACGTTGCATTTGCTCACCTATCAGAATTCACCCATTTTCTGCCATTCTCTCTCCATGCCACTCATAATTCTTATTACAGTCCACATGTATTATCAGCTACTTGGGACTAGGTTGATCTCACTAAGGTCTATATTATAATATACATTCTATAGATTATAAGTCACAACCCAAATTTCAAGGATGCATTTTTTAAAAACTAACCTTCCAAATTACTTACAAGGTTATCAGTACATGTAGAGAAAGGTAAACATTTCAGCGAGCAACAAACTTTGATGTAATAGGTTTATTACATAATGTTGTGTATTACACATTCATATAATACATCTGAGGCAGTGGCTTCACAGGAAGTCACATGCGTTTGAGGGTCATGTGTTTGCTGTGATGCCGCGCATGAGCGACTGCTCAATCTCATTTCCCCTTTACGCCCTTTTCCATGCTCCCACCAGACTGAGCAACTCACTTCCCCACCTCCATGCCTCCATACCTGTGGCTTGCTCAGCCTCGAATATGCTTTCTGTCTCTCCTTCTGGCCTCCCTTTTGTGGCACATTCTGATTGCATGGGGGCTGGTGTCTCAGCAATGAAAGAATTCACCTGAAGGCAAACAAAAGAGATCGTGGCGAATCAAATGCACCTCAAGGGTGCATCAGGAAAGACAACAGAGGAGTGCCCATCTACCAGGAGGCGGTGGTGAGGGGCTATAGTTACAGGGTAGAGTGAGGAAGTATGGAAACACATGGGATTTTCTCTTTTTTGGTAATCTTAGGAACTGTGCCTACTTCGTAGGGCTATTTTCAGGTGGATCACTTAATGAGCCTGTTTGTGTCATCTCATCAGCTCAGTGGTCGCTGTAGGCCCTTTTGCCTTGCTCAAGCTTGCTTTGCTGAGCCTTGCTCAGGCTCAAGCCTGTTGCCTGAAAGCAACCTCTAAATCTTGATCATCATGACTTATGTGTATTGAGGCCTTACTTACTTGTGGTAGGTGCATTAACTATACCATTTATTCATCACAATAAATCTGTGAATAGATATTCTTATCTCTGTTTTATGGAGTGGAAACTGGGCTTTTAGGGGTTAAATAAATTTCCTACTGCCCACAGCTGATGAGTTGAACCAGGTCTGTTGTGGTCAAGCTCTTGCCCAATTACTTTCAAAAATTCTCTTTTAGGGGTGCCTGGGTGGCTCAAGCAATTAAGTAACCCGAGCTTTGGTTCAGGTCATGATCCCAGGGTCCTGAGAATCAAGCCCCACATTGGGCTCCTTGCTCCTTGGGGAGACTGCTTCCCTCTCGTCCTCTGTCTTGCCATGCCCCCTGCTTGTGCTCTCTCCCTCTCTCATCAAATAAATAAATAAAATCTTTTTTTTAAGATTTATTTATTTATTTGACAGACAGAGATCACAAGTAGGCAGAGAGGCAGGCAGAGAAAGAGAGGAGGAAGCAGGCTCCCTGCTGAGCAGAGAGCCCGATTCGAGGCTCTATCCCAGGACCTCAGGATCATGACCTGAGCCGAAGGCAGAGGCTTTAACCCACTGAGCCACCCAGGCACCCCTAAATAAGTAAAATCTTTAAAAAAATAAACAAAAATTCTCTTTTAAAAATTCAGGTATTACATACAAAAAAGTTCACTCTCTTTAAGTGTGTAGTTTGATAAGCTTTGGTAATGGTATGAAATCACCACCATTGTTACTGTAAGGGCCTATTTAGCCAAATGGCTCCATTTCGGTTGAATAGCCATTTTGTTGTTTATGCAGTAAAACTTAAACAGACCCTGCCCCCTTCCAGGGGACTTACTTAAAAACAAGTCCTGGAAACCAGTCCCAGGTAACAAAGCCCAAATACAAGGGCGGTCAGGCCAGGTGGAGGTAGCCAATCAGTGGGGGCACATACTGTCTCCCTAGCTACCAAGAAGTATGGGCCCCACCCTTTGGGCGCCTTTTCAGTGCCAATTCTGACCAAGGTGATAGGCTAGTTCAAATGTCTATTATAGGGTAAATTGTAATTCAATTGGTCACTTATGTGTGACCTGGCCTGACTGTGCAGTTTTCTCTGTGTCATTGGCCACCTGTGCATGGCCAGACCCAACCACATGGCCTTTGCCCTTAAAGGCCCGTCTGTAAGGCAGAGAGGGGTCGCCTCTCTTTGTAAGAGACTGCCCTGACCGGTCAGTTTGATTCTCGATGCTTGACGCGAAATAAAACTTTGCTTGACTTTCGCTTTGTATCAGTCTCACTCCTTTGACTATGGACCCAACAGTTACAATACGCAATAGTTCTCCTGCTTTAAATCTTCCGTGTGCCTCCTTGATTGTTGAGCCCCCCACCCACCCTCCAGCAACCACCAATCTGCTTTCTGTCACTATAGGAGAATGAAACAATATACAGTCTTTTGTCTTCTGTGTTTGACTTCTTTCACTCTGCCAATGTCCTTGAAATTCATCCATATTTTTGCACGCATTAATATTTTGTTCCTTTTTATTGCTAAACGATACTTTACACTATGGATATACAATAGTTGTTTATCCATTCAACAACTAATGGAATTTGAGTTGCTTCCACTGTTTGGCTACTAAGAATAATGCAGCTCTGAATGTTCACATGCATATCTTTTTGTGGACATATGCTGTCATTTCCTTGAATAAATACCTAGGAGTAGAATTGTAAGGTCATATGGTAAGTCTTTATGTTTAACTTAACAAGAGACAGCCATGCTATTTTCCAAAGTGGCTGTACCATTTGGAAAACTGGTGGCTGGCCCCACCAGTTTTACTTCTTTTCTTATATGTATACCTTGTATTTGTTTTTCTTGTCTAATTATATTGCCTAGCACATTCAGTACAATGTTAAGTAGAAGTGGTGACAACAGATACCCTGGCATTGTTCTTGATCTTAGGTAGAAAATATTGGCATTAGTTGTAGGCTTGTCATACACATTCTTGGACTGAAGAAGTCCCTTTCTGTTCCAAGTTCCCAAATGAATTTCTCATGAAAGGGTGTTGAACTATGTCACATGCTTTTTTTTTGCCTTTATTGAAATGATCACATGATTTGTCTCCTTTATCTCATTTAGTGTGAGTTGCCTTGACTCGTTTTTAGGTGTGAAATAAATCTTGCATTCCCAGGATAAGTACCACTTGGTCAGGATGTCTTATCCTTTTTATATATTGTTGGAGTCAATTTGGTAATATTACTTTCCAGGGGCTTTGTGCCCATGTTCATGAGGAATACTGGTTGAAGCTCTCTGTTGATCTCATTTTCTGGTTTTGGAATCTAGGTATCACTGGCTCCATAAAATTACTTAGAAAATTTCCCTCTTCTATTTTCTTAGCATTTGTATAGGACTGATATTGTCATCTCCTTAAGTGTTTGGAAGAATTCATCAGTGAAGCAATCTAGACCTAGGATTTTCTTTGTGGGAAGGTTTTTAATTATGAACTCAATTTCTTTTATTGACATAAGGCTATTTGAGTTTTCTCTTTCTTCTTTGGTCAGTTTTAACAATTTGTATTTTCCAAAGATTTTGTCTATTTTATCTAGGCTGTCAAATTTATTGGCATAATATTTTCTTACTACCTTTGTAATTCCTGTAGAATCTGTAGTACCATTCCTGACATTGAGAATTCATGGCATTTTTTATTTCTTAATCAGTCTGGCTAGAAGTTTATCCATTTTATCAGTCCTTTTAAGGAATAAGGCTTGGTTTTATTGATTTTCTCTATTTTTCTGTTTTCTCTTTTATTGATTTCTGCCTTTATTGATCTATTGATTTTTTTATTGTTCCTTGATTTGGTTTTAAATTGTTCTTCTATTTCCGGTTTCTAAGCTTATAGGTCATATCACTGATTTGAAGCCTTTTTTCTTTTCTATTATAGACCTCTAAAGCCATGTGTTTCTTTCTAAGTACTGCTTTAGCTGAATCCCACAAATTTTAATTTATTCAATTTCATTCAGACATTTTCTTTTTGTTTTGTTTTGTTTTGTTTTGTTTCATTTTTTATTAACATATAATGTATTATTTGTTTCAGGGGTACAGGTCTGTGATTCATCAGTCTTACACAATTCACAGCACTCATCATAGCACATACCTTCCCCAATGTCGATCACCCAGTCACCCCATCCTCCTACCCTCCTCCCCTTCAGCAAGCTCAGTTTTTTTTCCTGAGATTAAGAGTCTCTTATGGTTAGAAAATTTTCTAAGTTATCTTGTATTTCTTCTTTGATCTACTGATTATTTAGAAATATATAGTTTAATTTTCAAGCATTTAGGTTTTTCCCAGTTATTTTATTTTTATTGATTTAGAATTAATACCATGATGGCCAGATAATATATTTGATGTTATTTCAATCTTTAAAATATTAATGAGATTTATTTTATTGTCTAGAACATGGACCAGGCTGGTATATGTACCATTTGCACTTGAATTTACATGTTTTAGCATGTTTAGTGTATCAATAACAGTTAAACTATTGTTGACTTTTTTGCCTAGTTCATCTATCAGTTGCTGAGATAAAGAGATATTAAAATCTCTAACAATGGTTGTGGAATTATTTACTTACCTCTTTCATTCTGTCAATTTTTGCTTCCTGTGTTTGAAGCTGTGTTATTCAGTGCATACACATTTATGTTTTAAATGCCTTTTTCTTATTAATAAACCCTTTTATGATCATGTAGAAGTTCTTATATGTAAATCTTATAGATATGTTGTTAGACTTATACTTAAGTATTTCATTGGGGGGGTCACTAAATGATATTGTGTTTTTCATTTCAAATTTCACTTATTCATTGCTGGTATACAGAAAAGAGACTGACTTTCTTTGTACCCTGCAAAGTTATTACAATTGTTTACTAGTTCTAGGAGTTGGTGTCTTGTTTTTAATAAATTATTTCAGATTTTCTATATATATGATCACATCATCAGCAAAGAAAGACAGTTTTATTTTTTCCTTCCCAATTAGTGTACATTTTATTTGCTTTTTCTTTTGTCTTACTGCATTAGTTAGGACTTTCAATACAGTGTTGGAAAAGAGTGGTGAGAGGGGGAACCCTTGCCTTGTACCTGATCTTAGTAAGAAAGCTTCTTCTTTCTCACCATGAAGTATGATGTTAGCTATAGGTGTTTTGTAGATAGTTTTTATCAAGTTGAGAAAGTTCCTCTCTATTTCTAGTTTACTGAGAGTGTTACCATGAATAGATGTTGGATTTCATCAAATAATTTCTCTGCAACTATTGATTTTATCATGAGATTTTCTTCTTTAGCCTATTGATGTGATGGGTTGCCTTATTTGATTTTCAAGTGTTGAACCAGATTTGCATACCTGAGATAAATCCCATTTAGTCAATATATATATATTTTTATACATTCTTGAATTCAATTTGCTTGTATTTCATTGAGTAGTTTTTTTTTTTTTAAAGATTTTATTTATTTTTTTGACAGACAGAGATCACACAAGTAGGCAGAGAGGCAGACAGAGAGGGGAGGGGAGAAGCAGGCTCCCTGCCGAGCAGAGAGCCCGATGTGGGACTCGATCCCAGGATCCTGGGATCATGACCTGAGCTGAAGGCAGCGGCTTAACCCACTGAGCCACCCAGGTGTCCCTCATTGAGTAGTTTTGAATCTATGTTCATGAGAGATACTGGTCTGTAGTTCTCTTTCTCAATAATGCCTTTGTCTGGTTTTGATATTAAAGTAATGCTGGCCTCATAGAATGAATTAGAAAGTATTCCCTCTCATATTTTATGGAAAGCATTGTAGACAAATGTTCCAATTTGTTCCTTAAATGTTGGTAGAATTCAGTAATGAATTTATCTGGCCCTCATGCTTTCTGTTTTGAAGGTTATTAATTATTGATTCAATGTTGTTAATAGATATAGGCCTATTCTGATTATCTAATTTTTTTCTTGTATAAGTTTTGACAGATTGTATATTTCAAGGAACTGATCCATTTCATCTAGGTTTTCAAATTTGTGGACATAAAGAGGTTCATAGTATTTATGATGCTCTTAATGTCCATGGGATCTTTAGTAATGTTTCTTCTTTTATTTCTGAATTAGAAATTTGTATCTTCTTTCTGTGTTTCTTATTTAGTTTGTCTAAAAGCCAATCAATTTTAGAGGAGACTGGAAAGATGGCACAGTAGAAAGACCCTAAGCTCAACTCATCTCACAAATAAAAGAAAATAACTTATATCAGCATAAAGAACACAGAAAATGACCTAAAGACTGACAGAACTCCACAGCTAAAGCTAGAGAAAAGGCCACATTGAAGAAGGTAGGAAGGGCAAAGACATGGTTTGGGAGTGAAATGGATCATGGCTATCCGTGGTGGGGAGGGAGCCAGTGGTGAAGAGAAGGGTGAAAAACAGACTATGACGCAGGGGAGCCAGTACAGGGAAGACAAATCCCCATAACATTTAGCTTTGAAAGAGAGAGGGGACGAATTTCATGAGTTCTTACAACCAGCAGGACTTAAAGCCCAGAATTTTAAAAATCAGCAGGCTCAGCTATGGAAGAGCCCAGAGGACAAAAGGAAGCTGAGCCCTTGCTCTTAAAGAGACAGCATGACAAATGGCCTGTTCAGATACAGTGTAGAACCAGCAGTTTGAAAAACACTGGGGACAGATGGGAAAGAGTAATTTACCCATCTCAGAGCAAGAACTGGAGAGGCAGGGATTATGGAGAGACCCCTCCAGGAAAGAAGGAGCTGGAACATGCCATTTCCTTCCCTCACCACACCCCCAACCCCCAGCATAAACACAGAACCACCTGTGGGGACCAGTGAGGCACCAACTCCTTCTACCTAACTTGCTTACACCAAAACCCCCTTCCCCTATGCTTCAACAGATCCAATTTTCCCTGTCACACTTGCCTCAGTCCCTGTACTGCAGGCACCCTCCCCCAAAAAGCTGGCACAAACCCACCAGCACCTTGTCTCCTGACCTGCACATTTTGCAGGATTCCATTTCTGGCAGCATTGGTGGCAGGTCTCGTTTCACAAGAAAAACTCTACACACTTTGTTAAAATGCACCCCACCCCAGGGCACCTGGGAAGCTCAGTTGCTTAAGTGTCTGACCCTTGGATTCAGTTCAGATCCTGAACTCATGGCTTGTGGGTTTGGGCTCCACATTAGGCTCCATGCTCAGTGGGCATCTGCTTGGATATTCTGTCCCTCTGCCCCTTTACATGCTCATGCTCTTTCTCTCTCTCAAATAAATAAATAAATAAATAAATCTTATTTTAAAAATGCACCCAACCCCTGCTGGGGAACAAACACTGTGACAGTAGGCAAAGAGAGCCTCTACAGACAACTGGACCAAAGTAAAAAGAGGCCAGGACTCAACAACAGAACACACACAACACACAGAGGAGACACTCCCTGAAGTTCAGGTCCTGGGAACAGGGGACCCTGCACTGTGGGGCACTACAGAGCCTCTTCTTCATAAGGTCATTACCATCAGGAACAAGAGACATAGCTGACTTTCTTTTTTTTTTTTTTTAAGATGTATTTATTTATTTATTTGACAGATAGAGATCACAAATAGGCAGAGAGGCAGGTAGAGAAAGAGGAAGGGAAGCAGGCTCCCTGCTGGGCAGAGAGCCCAATGTGGGGCTTGATCCCAGGACCCTGAGATCACGACCTGAGCCAAGGCAAAGGCTTAACCCACTGAGCCACCCAGGCGCCCCAATAGCTGACTTTCTTAACACAAAGAAACAGACATAGAGAGTTAGACAAAATAAGGAGACAAAGTAAGAGTCCCAATGAAAGAATAGGACCAAACCACAGCAAGAGCCCTAAGCAAGATGGATGTAAGTAATATGCCTGAAAGAAAATTTAAAGTAATGATCAAAAAGATACTAACTAGACTTGAGAAAAGAGTGCAAGACATCAGTAAGACTATTAACAGAGAGATAAAAAAGGAACCGATCAGAGATGAGAAACACAATACATGAAATTAATACTCAGTGGAATAAATAGAAGCAGAAGAATGAATGACCTGGAAGACAGAATAAGGGAAAGTAACCAAGCTGAGCAAATGAGAGGGAAAAAAGTTATTCAGATTAAGAACAGTCTTAGGGAACTCCGTATTCCATCAAGCATAATAACATTCGTATTATAGGGAAGAAGAAGAGAGAAGAGGGGGCAGAAAATTTATTTGAAGAAACAATAGCTGAAAACTTCCCTAACCTGGGGAAGGAAACAGACATCTAGATTCAGGAAGCACAGAGATTAGCCCAGAAAATCAACCTGAGGAGATCCACACCAAAACATATAGTAATGAAAATGGCAAGAAGTAGCAATAAAGAGAGAATTTTAAAAGCAGCAAGAGAAAAGAAGATAATTACATACAAGACAAAATCCATAAGGCTATCCACAGATTTTTTCAGCAAAAACTTTGCACGCCAGAAGAATAGCATGATATATTCAAAGTACTCAAAGGGAAAAATCTGCAGCCAAGAATACTCCCTCCAGTAAGGCTATCATTCAGAGTAGGAGAGAGAGTTTCTCAGACAAACAAAAGCTAGAGGACTTCATGACCACTAAACCAGCCCTACAAGAAATATTAAAGAGGACTCTTTGAGTGGGAAGGAAAGAACATAAGTGAGTGTGAAAAGTAAAAAACACAAAAGCAATAAAAATAAGTATATCCATAAACATCAGTTAAGAGATTCACAAAATAAAAGGATGTAAAGTCGGGGGGAAGAGGAGCAAAGAATGGGTTCAAACTTAAATAACCATCAACTTGATATAGACTGCTATATGCAGATGTTAAATGCATATATAATGGTAATTACTAACCAAAACCATTAATAAATATGCAAAGCATAAACAGGAAGGAATCCAAGTATAACACTAAAGAAAGTCAAGAAACCCAAAATAGAGCAAGAGAAGAAAGGATCAGAGAAAAACCACAGAAACAGCCACAAAACAACTAACAAAATGGCAATAAATACATCCTTATCAACAATTACATTGAATGTAAATAGACTGAACAATCCAATCAAAAGACATAGGGTGACAGAGCGGATTAGAAAGCAAGACCCACCCCTATGCTGCCTACAAGAGACTTACTTCAGACCTAAAACACCTGCAGGGGCTCCTGGGTGCTAGAGTCAGTTAAGTGTCTGACTCTTGGCTTTGGCTCAGGTCGTGATCTCAGGGTCATGAGATCGAGCCTTGAGTTAGGCTCCACACTATGCAGAAGGAGTCTGTTTGAGATTTTCTCTCCCTCTCCCTCTGCCCCACCCACTTGTGGTCTCTTGCGCGCTCTCTCTCTGAAATAAATAAATAAATATTTAAATGTTTTTTAAAAAATAAGGACACCTGCAGACTGAAAGTGAGGGGATGGGGAAACATGTATTGTGAAATCGACGCGAAAAGACAGCTGGGGTATCCGACAAATTCTATTCTTTTTTTTTTTTTTTTTAAGATTTTATTTCTTTATCTGACAGACAGAGAGCACAAGTAGGCAGAGAGACAGAGAGGGAGAGGAGGAAGCAGGCTCCCCGCTGAGCAGAGAGTCTGACGCGGGGCTCGATCCCAGGACCCTGGGATCACGACCCGAGCCAAAGGCAGAGGCTTTAACCCACTGAGCCACCCAGGCGCCCCCCGAGAAATTCTATTCTCCCCAAGAAATATTTGACTACAAATATTTCTACTGTTCTTTCCCTTTCTTCTTCTTGTGTTGCAGTTACTCGTGTTGTAACTGGTAGCTGTCCCACAGTTCTTGAATATTGTGTTCTGCCTTTTTCAGTCTTTTTTTCCTTTGTCTTTTCTTTTCTTTCTGCCTTTCAGACTTGGAGGTTTCTACTGCTAAATCCTCCAGGTCAGAGATTCTTTCTTCAGCCATGCTCAGTCCACTAACAAGTCCACCAAAGGCATTCTTCATTTCTGTTACGGCGTTTTTGATGGCGAGTAGTTCTCTTTGTTCTTTCTTAGACTTTCTATCTCTCTGCTTTCAGGCTTCCTCCTTATGCTTGCTGATTTAGCCATGAAAGCCCTCAGCCTCTTCACTGTAGCTGTTTTCAGTTCCAGCTCTGATGCTTCTAACATTCCTGTCATTTCTGAGTCTGTTTCTGGGGCTTGTTCAGTCTCTCCAAACTGTGTTTTTTGCCCTTTGGTGTGCTTTGTGATTTTTTTTCTGGATACTTCACTTGGTGTACAAGGTCAAAGTGACTGCAGTAAATAGGCTTTGGGTAACGGGTGACACAGTGCAGGAAGGGGACACATTCTACGGTCCTGTGATTGGGTCTTAGGGTTTCCATGAGCCTGTGCCCCAGGACTGTGGGCTTCGCCTTCTGCTTAGTCCCCTCCCTCTCAGGTGGGACAGGATGGCCAGAGGGGTTTGGAGGAGGGTACTTCCCTTCCTCCAGGCCAGTTAGACTCTGAGTCAGGCTCTGGTAAAATCATTTTCCCTGAGCGCAGACCTTGTTAAGAACAGAACACTCTGGTTGTTTCAAATTGTTCCTTTCCCCCTCCCTCTGCCAGAAGCACGATGGGAATTTCCTCAGGTATTCACTGTGAGAACCTCGACAAGCTCCTGGAGGTAAAACTCACAAAAGTGTAGGGTCCCCTCCGACTGGGTCCCCCTGATGTTTCTGTCGCTCATGCCCCTTCACGCTGAGCTCCCAGCAATGTGTCTTGTAGTGCTCAGGTTTTCCTGCCCCAGCACTGGGTCCCACGCAGTTTCTGTTCCAGGAAGTTGTAGTTCCCTGGATTAGTCTTTCAGTCAAGCAGCTTGTCCTGTGACTTCACCTCCCAGACAAGCCCAAGGAGAGCTGTCACTGTTTCCATTTGTTCAGCTTTTCTTGTTACGAGGAAGTGAGCGGTGACTCCCGAGCTCCTTACGCATGGAACCGAAACCTAAAATCCTTGACAAGTTATTTTTACTTTTGGTCACTCTCCAGACTCAGCTTGGGCATTCTCTGACTTCGGTGTCTGGGATAAGTGACCCCTCCATCTGCCTTGCAGGTACCCTGTGCTTCCTCTAGTCACAACCTAGAACATCAGGCCATTGCTAGGATAATTACGGCACATGACCTGACCTCTGCTGGTCATGGAAAGCTTTCCAGAGGACGGGAACATCAGAGCCCCGAGGACAATGACAAGTGAGCCAGGTGGCAAGAGCTTAGTTGTTTCCATGACCATCTCCCTTTTTAGATTCCAAACTCCTGGAGGACAAACTCCACATTTTATTCAAATTTGCATTCCCAGTATTCAGTAATTGTTGAAGGTAGTGAAGGAGTGAAATTTAATAACTGGAAAATGAAGGAAAGAGTGGTGTATCAGTTCGGAGCAGAAAGTACCAGAAGGAACTTCATCCTGTGTCCAGGGAACCACCAGTAATAGTCTGGGGCACTTGGGGGGCATGTTGTCTGGGAAGAACTAGGACAGATGAGCCAGCACCCACTGACGGAGGAACGTGAATGCAGGCAGGACAGGAGAGCTGCAGGCTCGGGAGCAGAGCAGCCCTCACTATGCACCCTTGTTTCCTGCAAACAGTGACCCTGAGCAAGTCATTCCCACAGTAGGGTTTCCTGCATTCCACATCTGAAGCGGAGAAGTGTTTATAAAATAAAACTCTTTTCAAAATGTACTTATCTGAGGGAGAGAGAGAGAGAGATGGAGAGAACACAAGAGGAAGAGGAGCAGAGGCAGAGGGAGAGAGAATCTCAAGCAGACTCCACGCTGAGTGTGAAGCCTGACATGGGGCTCGATCTCACGGCTCTGAGATCATGACCTAAGCCAAAACCAAGGTCAGATGCTTAACCCACTGCACCACCCAGGTGCCCCTAAAATAAAACTCTTAATGGGGAGCCTGAGTGGTGCAGACGGTTAAGTGTCTGACCCTGCTTTTGGCTCAGGTCATGATCTCAGAGTCATAAGATTGAGCTCTGCATCGGGCTCCACACTCAGCACAGAGTTGGCTTGAAAGATTTTCTCTCTCCCTCCCTCTTCCTTTGCCTCTCACCCACTTGCTCTCTCTCTCTCTCTCTCTCAATCTCTCAAATAAATAAATAAAGTCTTAAAAAATAAACTTTCAACATTCCAAATGAAGGATGGATTAACTTTCTGCAAATATGGAAAAACCTGTGATAGCTTGGCCAGGCCCAGTTTTTCTGCTTGACGGATGAGGGTCACACCAGTTTCTGAGCATCTCCTCTCCCAGGGCACAATCCTCCATGGCACCCCAGCCCTGGAGGCCTGGTGTAGTGGGGAGTGCCGGTCCCCAGAGGCTGAGAGAGAGCTCTGAGTCAGCGAAGTCCCCTTGCCTCTAGAAAGGGTAGCATTTCCTTGGACATTTTCTCATAGCCAAAGAAGCGATGTGGGAGCCGGGAGACAAGCACCAGAAAGGATAAGACTGCTCTCAGGAGCACCAGCCTCAGCCAGGTGGGCTTTCCTTGGCATTGCTGGCCTCCTGTCTTCAGCAGCTGAAGGCCTCCAGGATGTACTCCTGGAATGGGGTCTGCCAGCGGAGCTCTACCACTAAATTAAAATGTTCCATTACATTGCTGTGAATAATTAACTTGGGGACCCTTCTTCAAGCACAGCATGTGACACTGCAGGATAAGGCAGAGTGAGATTAAAGGAGAGGAGAGGCGACAATCTGTGTTGCTGGATGCCTCTAAGTCATTTTTTAATTTTGAAATTCACAAGGGTGGAAACAGATGGCTGATAGGGTAACTTCAGCCGCCTGCCTCGTTCAGCCGGCTCAGTGAACTACAAGTCAGGAGAATTCCCACTAAAAATCTGTTTTCTCTCCAGAAATCGGAAGCCCTGGCATCACTGGACCCATTGTCCCATGACAGCTCAGCAGTTTAAAGCTGATGGCAGCTGCCCCCTGGTGGGGCTTGAACATCTGGTCCCTGCCGCATGTCCCTGTCGCCGGTCCCGTCACCACGCCGCTCACGTAAGCACCTGACTCCTCGCTGCAAGGCAGCTAAGCTTTCCGACCCCTGGGTCAAAGATTCCTTGGCTCTTGTAATTTTTTTAATTATTTTTCTAAAGAATAAGTAAATCTATTCTCATTTTTTAATTTTAATCCCAGTGTACAATGGGATATTATTCAGCCATTAAAAAGAATGAAATCCTTCACTCTTTGTAAACTCCAGCCTCTTCCCTCATAATGGGCAAAAGTGGTTTTCCTGTCCTGAGAATCTCATAAATTATTTTTATGAGACACCATAGATAGAACCCGGACAAGGCTCACCAACCTTCCTAGGAGGTGTGAAAAACTAAAAGGGTCCAGAGAAAGGATATTTGGTTCTAGGTCTTCCTGCTGCTTATTTTGTAAGTACTGTGTGCTTGGCCATCAGCCCCATGGCTCCACGGGAAGGTGCTTCGTTACGGGCTCTGAATGGATGAACGATGAACACACCTTACCAAGGTCTTGGGCAGTGTCCTCACTTAACCCGATGGTTTCCAAGCTTCCTCCAGCTCTGCTTTCTGTGACTCTATAAGGGCAAGAGTGGTTTTCTGGTGACTTTATGTGGTGGAATGACAGGGTGACAGGCAAAGACTGGAAAGCCTGCCTGATGTTCATTCCGGTTGCCTAGAGCCTGTAAACACTCGTTGCTTCTGTGCTAAGTCTGGATATGCAGAGTAACAAGGTGCAGGGTCAGTTCTGGGCACTCTCCTGGGGTTGAAGAATAAGAAAACCAGTGATTAACACAACCTCCAAGCCCATACCTGTTGCATACTTGTGCCAACATCACCTTGTGTTTTTGTTTGTTTGTTTTGTCTCCTGCCCTTCCCTCTGGGAAACTACTGGCATCTCTGAGACAGAGCATTGCGGTCCCCTGGCTGAGAGCTTCTGCTTGTGGTTCGGAGAATGGAGCCTTTATAATGATGTTAGTTACAACCCAGAGAAGCTAAAATGCTCATCCCTCTGGGAGAAGCAACCCGGACCTCAGATTGCATTAGGAGCTGCATGCTTAACAGCAGCTCATTTCCTGGAAGCTGACTTCAGTTGGGGGAGTGGAGAGGAGGCAGGGGAAATGGCACAGCCCAGAAGCCCAGGCAGGCCAGGACAGGGAGACTCCTGTCTATAATGCACGGGTCACCAGGCAAATCTCAGCTGGTGGTCAGCTCTTGGCAAAGAACTCAACAAGCATCAACCTTACTTTTCCGTAATTTTATCCCTAAGCTGATCTACTGCACTGAAAAGAGATCACCATTAAATGAGACTGCAGAAGATGGTCCAGAATGAACCAACCTGGGGGTGGCGGGGGGGTAGGGGGGAGCCTAGCTCGGTGATCTCTTCGGGGCTATCCTAACCTCTCTGCTCATACACGGGGCACAGACTGAAATATAAGGGTCTTGCCCAAAGCCTAGCCCCAGGGCCATGCAGCTGGCCTTCTGATATCCACCAGCTCCTGCTCTGCCCCACAGCTCAGCACGCCCCTCCCTATGGCTACGCCATTTAGTGTCCCGCACAAGCCCTGGGACTCATTCTGATCTGAATGAAGCGTGAGGGCTTTAACATTCTTGAACACAGCTCTCTGGGACTCCACATGAAGTGTATGGTACTTGTGGTCTGGTCCCTGGCCATGTTAACTGGGTATTGTTTTGTTCTAAGACTGAGTTTCCATTCTCACCCGATGGTCCTGTTCTCATTATGGGCCCCTGGGTTTTTCCATTTTCTGGTAACCCCCCAGAAACACCTTCCCTCCACCCCCATCCATGCCTCTGGGATCCAGGCCCTCCCACCAGACTCCTTTTCCTCTTTTTTTTTTTTTAAAGATTTATTTATTTATTTGAGAGAGTGCACAAGTGGGGGGAGGGGCAGAGGGAGAGGGAGAAGCAGACTCCCTGCTGAGTATAGAGTCCGATGTGGGGGTCAATCTTACAACCCCAAGATCATGACCTGAGCTGAAATCAAGAGTCAGATGCCCAACCGACTTAGCCCCCCCAGCGCCCCCTCCCAGCCCCCTCCTGCAGAAGAGCTGGGATGGCTGGCATCTGCTGAGGGGCTTCCACGCGCTCCCACTGGGGCTGACCCTCTGACATGTTAGCCCTCTACATCCCCACAGTGCTTGTGCAAGGCAGATCTAGTCCCCAGTGCAGAGACGAAGAACAGTGACGATACTGAGGCTCAGAGGCAAAAGGCCATTTCCCAAGGTCACCCAACTGGGAAGCCAAGAAGCAGAGGTTTGAAGCGTGATCAGCCTGGCTTAAAGGCTTCTTGTTCTTATCTCTCCACCCTGCGGACTGTCAGGGACCGAAGCATAGCTCCGAGCGCAGCTGAATCTGGCCCCCCCACCTGCCAGCCACCCTCCAGGAGCCCAGCGACTTCTAAAGCGCTGCTCAGCCTAGAACTGCCGCAGCTCAGTCCTGTCCTCTTACTTGGGGTCCCTCGCTGTGAAGACTTGACCCCGTGTTGCCAACAGGCTTTGGGGGAGAAAAAAACAGACAAACAAACTGGAAACCCTTCGGCTTCAAGTGGACTCGTTCACTTCATAGCTTGCTGTGTGATCCTGAGCAAGTTTCTCAGCTTCTCTGAGCCTCACTTTCTTAGAATAAAGGGTAATGACAAAGCTTTACCTTAGAGGTAGGTGTACAGATTCAAATCTGGCTACCTTTAAAACCTGGAATTGAAAAGCTATTTCTCTGACTATGCATCTGAACTCCTTGTTTAAAACTTTGTTTTAAAGCTGAATGCAGTGGCGCCTGGGTGGCTCAGTCGGTCAAGCGTCTGCCTTCGGCTCAGGTCAAGATCCCAGGGACCTGGGATTGAGCCCCATGTCAGGCTCCCTACTCCACGGGGAGTCTGCTTCTCCTTCTCCCTCTGCTCTTCTTCCCTGCCCTGCCCCTGCTCATGGGCGCACGTGCCCATGTGCTCTCTCTCTCTCTCTCAAATAAATAAATAAGTTCTTAATAAATAAAACAAAATAAAGCTGAGTGTAAAAAACAAAACAGAACTGAGATGACATTTGAAATATCCCAGATGCTGTTGCAGTTGAAATCAGGACACTGCGTGGCCCACAGAAGAGGGTGTAACAATGTCCCTTGGGCATTTGTTAAGAACGTCGCGATAGGCAGCAAAGGCAGAGGAAAATCCCGGGTCCCGGGCACACGTCTAGTAGCAACGCCTCTTTTCAGGAGGGGCCTCAGCAGCCACTGCTGACAGTTTTCTTCAGGCTCCATCAATGTTTGCCGTTGTTTAAAGACACACATTAATTTAAAGTCTCCTCCCATTCTCTCTGTAAATTACAGCATTCAGATGAAGTGGCAGCTGCTGTAATTAAGACACAGTTAATTGCCTGTCTCCTTAATTGCAATGATAGGATTTTGACAGTTTGGTAAATAAGAATTGTTTGGTTTCCTCTGGCAACTTCAGCCTTGGCTTCCCTCACAAACGCTGAGTCACCCAACTCCGGGACAAAGGGCTGCGGCAGGAGGAGATGGGGTGGGGAGGAAGCAGGTTCACCGGCAGTCCCGGTCCCCTGAGGCGGGAAGACTGGAAACTACAAAAGCAGGAAGCTTGGATCGTGGTGGCACAGGAGGAAACACCCGCAGGGTCAGGAGCTACTGAGGCCAACCCCGCTCCTGAGCCCACGTCTCAGCCCCAGTGCACAAGGGATGCTTCAGAGTGGCAGAGAAGGATGGTGGGTCAAAGCAGGATCTTTGGGGTCACGTGGCCTGGAGCTCAGAGCCTCCCTGAACCTTTTCCTCATGTTCTCGAATGCTTCTTGGTCTCATTGGCTTCTGCCAAATGGATTTTGCAGTCGCCGCTTCATAACATTTTGAGAATTAAGAAAAATCGTCTTGTAAAGAGCCTCAGCGACACGTCAGTCTCGTGATGAGTGGCCAGCAAATGCAGTCACACAGCAGGCAGGACGCTGGCTCCAAAACATACGTCAAGGAATGTGCTTGCAGTTTTTCTTTTCCGTCAACTAAGCCTTGACCAGAGTCTACCTTCCAGGTTCCCATCCCTGGCATTTCTCTCGGGTCTTGCCACCTTCCAATAACACTGATTCAAGGAGCCGGAGTCCAAGCAATTAGCATAAAAAAAACTGGACCTAATTTTCAAAGCCTCTAGGAGGCAAGGGCATGTCGTGTTCTACGGCGCTGCAGAGACACAGGAGAGCAAGAAAACAGGTTTCCACGATTAAACCCTTCAAATGCTCATACCCCACCCTGATCATTAGTAGCCCTCAGAGCGTGACTGGCAGCTCTGATCGCACTGTGACAACTATATTATTTGTCAGTCCTTGCTTCCCAGAGGCCACACTAAAAAGGGTCTTAGTGACAATGACATCTGGCTCTTTCTCGGGGCCACTGGTTTTGTACTCAAGTTCCTGTCCTTCCGGAAGCATAAAGTGAAGGAAACATTGGTATATGAGACGTAACACTGTTTCAATGAATGAATGAATGGAAGGAAGTGAATGGGTGAAAGATCTCCATTTAATAAGAGTGTGGGGCACCTGGGGGCTCAGTTGGGTAGGCGGCTGCCTTCAGCTCAGGTCATGATCCCAGCGTTCTGGGGTCGAGTCCCGCATCAGGCTCCCTGCTCAGCGGGGAGCCTCCTTCTCCTCTCCCTCTGCCTGCCGCTCTGCTACTTGTGCTCTCTATCTCCCTGTCAAATAAATTAAAATCTTTGATGAAAAAAACAAACTGTAAAACTAAGAGTGACTGTAAGGAAGGTGCCTCTTGTCCCGCTCAGCACATATATGGCTTTAGCTCTGGAGAGGGGGTTTAAACAAGATCAGAGCTCTCAGTGCTTTCATCTAAACAAAGTCTGAAGGGAGGCAGTCAAGGGTGTTCTGGGGGCTTCCCGATCCTGAGGAAGCCAGCCTTCTTCAAGCTTACTCTCCAACCTCCTAAATGCATGGCTTCCATCTCATGGTCCCAAGCTGCTCCAGTCCTAGCATCTTACCGGCATTCTTAGGTCAGGAGAAGGCCTGAGTTAGGAACCAGAGCTCAGCTATCCAGTGAGTGAGTGATTTTTTTATAGGTGCCGGGACAGAAACAACAGCTATAGCCACTGATGCCTGATGAGGTGTTACCATGTGCCAGGCACCCTGCTGTGTGTTTT